>JAYRBT010000038.1:1052191-1092246 GCA_036023395.1 Myiotriccus ornatus
CCCATCCCATCCCACCCCATCCCATCCCATCCCATCCCATCCCATCCCATCCCATCCCATCCCATCCCATCCCATCCTATCCCATCCCACAGCTCCTGGTTCTGGAGAAAATTATTCTGTATGGAAAGATCTACAGCCCTACCTGTACTCTCAGTGGTGGGATGTGAAGAGGGGCCCCTTCCTTCCCTTAGGGGTGGCTTTTGGAGATGGAGTGCCTACAACATCAGCACGCTCTGAAGGGCCCTCCTGTTTTAAATGAGGTTCCCGTTTCACCCACTGGCCTTTTCTTTGACACTCCTAATTCTCAGCGGGCACTCAGAGCTGGTTCCAAGCTGGTTCCCAGCTCTTGCCCTGTGTGGGGTTCCCTGCAGCAGGTTATGTGGGGCTGGGGCTGCCAAAGCTGATGCTGTCCCGATCCTCGCAGGTGGACATGTCGACCATCACAGCCCAGGCCGGCTCCATCCTGAACACACTGGTGCTGCGGGCGCAGGAGCTTGTCCTGCACTTGCACTCGCTCCAGGTGGACCGGCACGAATTTGTCTGCCTCAAGTTCCTCATCCTCTTCAGCCTTGGTGAGCACTGCTTTGGGGGGCACCGGGACGAGGGGCTCACTCTGAGGAGCGATGGCCATGCTGGGGCTGGGGGCTGGGGGCACAGCTGGAGGGAGCACACGCAGCCCAGGGTCCGGCTGTGTGATGAAGGGGTCTGAGAGGTCTCCTGCCGCGGGCTGGGCTGTGCTCCAGCTGCAGGGGACACTGCCATCCCGTTGGCCAAGTGGGGCCTGTTTTGGTCACTTGCCCATCAGGCCGGGCAGGGAAACAGCCGCTGATATGGCTGTGGCAAACAGGCGTGTTGACAGAGGCGGCAGCGGGCCGGGCCAGCCGTATCTCCTGGCATTTGCGTCAGAGGGCCCGTGGCCGCGCTGGGACGGGGCTCCTCTGCTCCTGATTAGGCTCAGCCCGGAGCCCGCAGCCCTGCCCAGGCGGTGGGTTCACACGCTCCCACCTCACCCAGACTAAACAACACCGAGCTGCAGGCACTGTTGTCAGAGCCGGAAACCTCCCTGCGGTGGCACAGCGGCTCAGCTCTGATCCTGCCCTGCTCCTGCCCTGCTCCTGCCCTGCTCCGGCCCCACTCCCACCCTGGCCATGCTGCCCACGCTGCAGGGAGCATCTCCACACACACTGCAGCCAGGGATGTGTCTCCATCCCCTGCAGGTTTCCCCCAAGGCAGGGGTGCCCAGTGTAGTCCCATCAGAGGGATCTCAGCCCTGGGCAGGGCATTGCAGCTGTGGGTGGTGCTGAGCCCCACAGGGACCCTAAGGGTGCCCAGCTGCCATCACCACAGGTACTGGCACCTTCCCCTTGGTGGCAGATCTCCCCTCCCAGCGCGAGGCCTGCAAGGAGTTCATGTGGCTGCCGCACTCCCGGCTCAGCCTGTGCCTCTGCCGCTGCCTCCCTTCCCACACCTCCTCAGTGGCTGCTGATTGCACCCACCCCACGGACAGCAACAGGCATTTCCCCAGGGAAGCTGGGGTCCCTGCAGCATCCAAGTGCTGGTGCTGGGATGGTGAGCCCAGCTTATGGCAGACCTGTTTCCATCTCCATCCTTGTCCCTGTCCAAGCCCATCCCTGACCCTGCCCCAGTGCCTTAGTCTATGCTTGCACTTCTCCATCCGTGAGGTCCTATCTAGGGACCAGGGGTGGGAGCCACACTGCCACCCTGTTCTGCACCTGCAGCATCTCCTCCGTCAGCTTTCCTTTCCTCTGGAGCTGTTTTGAAATCCAGAGAAACAAGATGCGATAATTCCCCGCTGGAACAGCGATAAGGTGGGGCACAAACAGTGCCTGGGCTGGGAAAGGAAGGAGCTGGGGGGGCTCGTACCCCGAGCCAGGACCTTCCTCGGCCACTGCCGCGAAGGTTCAGAGCAGCAGAGCCGGGTCCCCACCGTGCCGCCTTGTGTCCCCTCTGGCCCCCTCGGCACTGCACGGCGAGCAGGAACAGCGCCCGCCCGGGTGGCTTCCCTGGAGCAGTGGCTTTCAGGGAGGGCGTGGAGTTCAATAGCTGTGTTTTCCCATACATCGTTTTGCCCCAAATGCAACTTTTTCTCTCCATGTTGCAGAGCTCACTTGGAGTAATTTGCCCTTCGCAGGCTCAGCTGTAGAGGACGGGACTGTGTATTATGTGCAGGATGTAATTGCCTTTAACAAGAGAATTTCCACATTTACCACTCTGCCACAGCACAGTCAAAGCCAAGCCCTGCTCACAAGAGCTGCCATTTGAGTTCTAAATAGATTTCTCTCCTGAGCAGGTAAAGAGATTTAATTAAAATTAGGGCTTCTCAAAATAGCAATATTTATGAGGACGGCACAGGTTAGCTTTGTTCTACAGAAGGGCTTAATAGAGCCTTAATGGATTGACCTATCATTCGATTTCATGACTTACATTCATGAAGCAGCTACTCTTGGGGAGGGGAGGAAGAGAGGCTTTTATAGCCCACATTCCCTTAAGCGTTTGCAATTTATCAGCAGCTTCTCCCAAACAAAAGGAGCTGTGAATAGGAAGAACACTTGAGGGCATAGAAATAATCCCAGGCATATCTGTATGTGTGATGGGAGGCTTTGTCACAGGACAGTCTTTGCAACTGCTGCAGTGTCTCTAAATGAAGTGAGTCAATGTTATTTGGACAACATTCTTTATTCCTTGCAGGAATGAAAAGATTATTCAAATATTCAATTAAACAGTGAATAGGGTCTTTCAGAGAACCAGGTGAGTTCATCGAGTAGAACTAGCTATTGTTGAGCCAACTCAGGGGATAGATTTGACATTTATCAATATAACTTCTTTTTTTTTAATGACATGCACAATAACCTTATGCAGATAAAGAGATTTCGTAACAAGAACCCGGGTAGGAGGAGACAATAGGAGCAAATGTGCCGCCCAGTGAAAAGGGAAGGGTGATCTGATGAAGTGCATCTTGGCACAACCTGTGCCCTTTGTGCCTGTAGCCACAGTGCCCATCCTGGCCGTGGACATGGCCAGAGGTTGGGGCTCCCTGGGGGCCCACAGCTCCCCCAGCTCTGCCTCTGCTCCCTGGGGGCTCTGCAGTCCCCCCAGCTGCACCTCTGCTCCCCAGCCCCTGACCATGGGGGCTCCTGGCTTTGCTGGGCTGCAGCAGCCTCGGGTGCCGTGGTCCCTTCGAGGGAGCCCTGTGGGGACAGCTCGTGGTGATGGGGCTACAGACACCTCCACCCAGTGGCACAGAGGTCCTGTCTGCTCCCTCCTGCTCAGGCACCTCCGTCACCAGCACTGCGTTTTGCCTTCCCAAATGTTGCTCAGCCCTCTGGGTACAGACACGTTCAGCTCCCCACCTTTTTGGGATGAAAGCCAGAAATAACCCCCAAACTCTCAGCTGTCTTGGCCAGAACCTATGCCCATACTGCCCTGTTTCCCTGAATTTGGCTGTGCATCAGCAGCTGTGGGCCCTGGACAACCGACCTGGCGGGGCTGTGACCGAGGCAGCCCTGCTGGGCTCCTCGTGCTGCAGTTAATCCATTAAATCTTCTTGCCCCAGCTGGGCTCGGGGCCAGGGTTGGCAGCAAGGTCACTGTTGGGCAGGTCTGGTACCACTGCTGTGTGTATCTGTAAGTGGTGATGGGGCAACACATGGCACTGGTTCCCTAAAGCCACCAAAATCCTTGTGCAGGGCCAGTTGAATGTGTTGCACTGATTGGAAGTCAACACCTCGCCATGGAGCACTCCTGGCAACCTGAGTGCTGAGGCAGCACCCTTGGAGAGCAAACCCCAGCTCAGGCCACCTCAAAAGCCTGGAGAACCCCCAACCCGCGAGCGTGGGTTGTCCCTGCAGTCAGAGGAGACCACCCCTGCTCCGGGGCTGTGCCTGCCCCAGCTCTTGCAGCTCTGCCCTCAGGACTGCAGCAGCCTCTTGCTGCCAGATTCTGCCTGCACCTTGGTGCCACTGCCTGCTGTGCTGCTTCCCACCCTGCTGGCAGCAGATCTGGCAGTGGGATTATGGGAAGCTCCTGCAGCCCTGGTGAGGCCTGGAGGATTAGGGTTTCTAGGCTGGTGAGCCTGGTTGCCACATTGGAAAGACCAGGTTTATCGGGGAATTAACTCAGCCGCTTCCTTGACCTTCAGGAATTAAAGGGGGCTGATGGCAACGGCTCCTGGTGTGTGAACACAGCTGGCAGCACCTTCTGGCTTTGCCTCTTCCTGGGCAGCGAGGGCAGGGGGACACCAGTTCTGCAGCCAGGGGGTCTGGAATCTGTCTTCAGCATCAGGGGAGGCTTGGGAGGCAGAGCAGGGACAGGGAGCCCATGGCTGGACAGGGATGGGGCATGAGACTCCTCCTGCACTGTGTTTTCCTGCACGAGGAGCACTGACCCAGGAGTGTGGGTCTCTCCTGGCTCACCCAGCACCGCACGGCATGGATGGGGCAGGCACATGAGTTTGGCAGCATTTCATCCTCCTCCTCCTCCTTGCAGACGTGAAGTACCTGGAGAACCACGCGCTGGCAAAGGATGCCCAGGAGAAGGCCAACGCGGCGCTGCTGGAGTACACGGTGTGCCACTACCCCCACTCCACGGACAAGTTTCGCCAGCTGCTGCTGTGGCTGGCGGAGGTCCGGGCCCTGAGCATGCAGGCAGAGGAGTACCTGTACCACAAACACCTGAGCGGGGAGGTGCCCTGCAACAACCTCCTCATCGAGATGCTGCACGCCAAGCGGACTTGAGCGCGGCCGCCGGCACGACGCGGCGCAGCCCCAGTGCTGCCAGCAGCGCGGCAGGGGCAGGACTGGTGCCCGGGGCTGGCTGCCTTCCACCCTGCCTTCCTCAGTGATGCTATTTAACCTCTGCTATTGGAAACTTCCCAGGTGGTTTGTACACGGCAAGGACGGTTGAGGCTGCAGGGCCGTGGGCTCGGCTGCTGACCTGCCCCGCTGACTGCGCTGCCCCAGCTCCACCGTACCCCTGGTGCCTGAGCCTGTCACCTGCAGACCTGGCTCAGCAGCACCGAGGAAGGGTAAAGCCTGTCCCAGCTTTTCTCCTGTTTCTGCTCCTCTCCTGCTCTCCCTACCAGCTGCTTCTTCACCTTCCCAACCCTGCCCCACGTCTCAGGGGCCCTCGTGCACAGGGCAGGGGAGAGGTGAGGTGAACCCCCTCTAGGCTGTGGTTTTGTGGTGGTTGAGGTGTCTCCAGGCACTGGGGAAGCACACGGAGGAGCCACGCAGAGCGCTGGGGTTGAGCTGGAGAGGGTGGCCCTATTCAGTCCTATGACCCCAAGATGCACAGGCTGTGTCCCACCAGCAAAGTGAGGGCAGACAGGGGTGGGCAGTGCTGAGTCCTCAGCTGAGGATCATTTTCCCAGTGCCTGCTGGTGCTGGGGGCAGCAGCTGTGGCTTTGCAGGCTGTGGCAGTCGCAGTGCCCAGAGCCCACAGCTGTCTGTGGGCAGCACAGCTCTGTCCTGCCCACAGGTGACGGCGGCGGAGCATCCAGGCAGGAGGGAGCTGCAGGCACGTGCCCAGGAGCTTGGGGAATTTTGGGGAGCTCTGCAGCCCCCTCCCTGCATTTACCAGCCCACATGCGTGGGTAGGGAGGACTAAGGATTTTCCTGCACTTCGTGTTGGGCCCCCACACACCCTCTTGAGGTCTGCGGTGTCCCCAGGGGACAGCAAATGCTGTGCCAAAGCCACAGGCAAAGAGCTCTCTGTTCCTCTCCCATCACGGGACAGGGGCTCACAAACAGGACTGGGAGCACTGGGGACATGCCAGACTCTCACTGCTGCTTTCTCTCGATCTCAGCCATGCTCTCCTCTCCTCCCCTCCTCTCCTCTGCCCCAGCAGGCAGCCCCTGCCCCGGCTCCGCGGGCTCCTCCGCAGGGCCGGGCTGGCCGGGTTTGCTCCCCAGGGCGGGTGGTCTCCCCGTCCCGAGGGGCCGTCGCCCGCCGTGGCTCTGCAGAGCCGGTGCCTTGAGGAGCCACAGAGGCTGCGCCCGGAGCTGGGTGGTTTGTGAAGCTTGTTAGACGCAGAAGAGTATGTTTGTCTCTGCTTTAACACGTTTGTGCATTTTCCTCCTGAAGTCTGTGGTTTGGTTTCACCTTCTTTTTGTGAACTTAAAGAACTGGAGAAAATGGTTTGGGAGGTAAAGATGTTTTATTTTCAGAAAATGAAAAGTGTCCTTAAGTGTCTCTCTCTCTGTCTCTCACATCCTTTTCTCCCTCTCATCCCTCCCCTTCCCCACTACTCCCCCTTCCTTCCCAGGCAGGAGGTTACCAACTTCCTTGTCAGGAGCAAACCACTGTAATAAATTTTGCAGTTCATTTAAAAAGGCAATCTTTGTCTTTTTTGACTGTCTTTCTTCCGCTCCTGGTTGGTGTTGCCCCAGCTCCCCATGGGCAGGGGAGCAGTGCTCAGCTCCTGGTGCCCACTCCCGGGGTGCTGCCTGCCTTTGTGGGACCGGGACACGTGGCTGTGAGACAGGGCCACTGCTACCGTGGGATTCAAAGCATCAGTGCCTCGAGGGCTGGTAAAAAATGCTGCAGGGAACTGCCATAGTGGCTCTGAGTGTGGTTTTCAAGTGAGCTCATGAACAGCAACATTCATGGGCCGTTATAAGGATTATCCTAGGCTTGGGTTGCTCACGTAGCTCTTGGTGGTTACTGTGGCCCCAGGCCTGGCACACACCATGGCAGGGAGCAAAGCCATGGCAAAGCACAGAGCTCTGCCACAGACTGACAGAGATTGCGGTGCTGGGGGTGCCCCAAGGCCCACCCCTCCCTGACCCTGGAGGTGCTTGGCTGACTCCAGCCAAGTGACAGTCCACACACCAATCCCACCCCCTGCCCAGCACAGGGTGGTTCTAGGGCTGCAGAGCCCAGTACGTAAATACAGACTGGGCAGCACGTGCTGTGCTGGGATTGGGGA
This sequence comes from Myiotriccus ornatus, assembly GCA_036023395.1. Classification (NCBI taxonomy): domain Eukaryota; kingdom Metazoa; phylum Chordata; class Aves; order Passeriformes; family Tyrannidae; genus Myiotriccus; species Myiotriccus ornatus. The sequence goes on from JAYRBT010000038.1 coordinate 1,059,137, forward strand.
ACACGGAGAACACAGGAGAGGGCACAGAGGAGTGGGCAGTGCCCTGGTCCTTGTACTGTGGCCAAACCCCCTCCACTGTGCTCAGCTACACAGAGCCACTACACGAACCCCTTCCCTTGGACACAGTGCAACAAGGAGAGAAGGTTGTCTTTAAAATCAGCATTTACTGTTGTCATAATCAGCGAAACCCCACCACGTTGTCTGTACTCTAAACACTACAGAGGTAACAGGAGAACAGGGAGGGAAAACAGAATCCAGCTGGCGAGGGCTACACCAGCCAGGCAGGAGCCCAGGCGGGAGCAGGGAGAGGATTTTTGTGATAAACAGCAGAAGATGCTATTGATGTCAGCTGGTTTAGAAAAGGCTTGGAGCCAGCTGCTGGCTTCCCAAGTGCACGTGCTTCCCATGCAGCCTGTCCCCAACCCCGCCCCAGCACAGTGGTGTGGGGCCAGCAGCGGGGCTGGGGAAGGCAGCCGTCCTCACTGGCACAGACCATGGGCACGGCTGCCACGGGCAAAGCTGGGCTTGTTCCCATCCCACTGCTCCAGCTGCCCCGGGCTAAATGAGCTCTGCTGGCATCACACAAGTGCACACAACCACCCTGCGAGTGCTGCAGTGGTGACAGTGACATGGGGCACTGCCCCAGGCCAGACTTGGCTGCCCCAGCAGAGGCTGCACGAGCCACAGGGACCCCCAGCACAAGTACTTGCTGTTGGCTGCACACCCAGGAGAGGAGCAGGGCCATCAGCAGCAGCAGATGAAAGCCGATGAGACCCCACAGTACTCCAGTCCTGACTTGGTTTCACCTGCAAGTGCTGCTGGGCAGAAGTGCAGGGTAACAGGGACAGCCCTCCAGGGGAAGCCAGCTCCTCCAACCCACCATCCTTCCCAACTGCTGGAAAACCCCCGGTGTTGTAGCCTTGTCACCCAGAAACTTCTCAGAAACCTAAAGCAAAAGAGAGACAGTCTCAGCTGTGTTGGCAACAGGGGGAGGGCAGGGGTCCCTCCCAGGGCAGTGTGAACACCAGGGGGGTCCCACAGCACACCGGCAGAAATCACAGCCCAAACCTGCCGCAGGACAGAGCAGCGGGTGGAGGTGGCGCTGGTCTGGCACAGCCTGTCACTGGTACAGCTCTGCCATCCCAGAGACACCCCTGCCCCTTTGGGGGTCTCTGTAACACGGTCCTTCGGCAGGGAGCCAAAGCAGCAGCCGTGCACAGGGCCGTGGCTGTAGGAGAAACCTCTTCTTGCCTGCTCAGTCACCTGCCTGAGCACAGCAGCCAGTGCTGAAAGCACGGGAGAATGAGCTTTAAACGGGATTCAGTGAAAATACCAGCACTGCCATGGCAGGAAACACCGATGCCCATGGACTGCACCTCCTCCACAAGGGACCCGCTGCCCATCGGGAGGGACTGTGGCACCAGCAGTGATCCCACCAGAGGGCAGCCCAGCAGGGTCAGCACAGGGGAGCCCTGCACTTCTCCCCATGACACTCAGGTGTTTGCCTGGCTTTGAATCCCAAAGACTCACAAATGCCTTACATTCTCAAACCAATCTTTTTTAACGCGGTACAGTGAGAGTTGCAGAATTACTCAGTATCGATCAGAGGAAGGCTGGGCCGTGGAGACAAGATCCATGTTGCTATGTGTGGCTTAGCAACATATAAACGTATTCAAACCGAATAATGAAATTATCGTGGGGAAACAAAGCAGCCATCACTTGAGGAGATGGAGGATGTGGAAGCCTCTTGGAGCCCTTGTTTGCCAAGACAAGGAAGATGGGACTTATTGTTTGTGCAAATATGTGAGCCCCCCCGGCCACCCCCTGCTCACAAAAAGGGTGCAATGAAGGCGGCAGCACTCGCTGAGCAGGGCAGCTCTACAGCTGGGCTGGAGCTCATTACTGCACAATGCTGCGTGAGCTGAGCCCTGCTGGGGGCAGCCCAAATACTGGGGAGGGGAGAGCCCATGCCTGCCTCTGGCCACAACCACGCTGCAGAGCTCCCCATTTCTAGGGTTCTGAAACTAGCATGGGATTTACCTGGGTTTTATCCACCCTCTTCCTCACCCATCCCATCTCCTACCTCCCCACGGACCTACTAGCCATCTCTTGAGCTGGGAGCCAGTGACATGCCCACAGCTCTCAGAGGAGCATGGCTGAGGCCCTGGAGCACACAAGAGCTGGACCCCATTCCAGATCCAGCACAACTTTCCTGGGAGATTGTGAGCACACCCATGAACTGTCCCCAACTCTCCCCACTGCCCTGAGGGGCGGATGGGCTCTGCCAGAGCTCCTGTTGCTGGCAGCACCATTTTCATCACAGCAGGCTGGCAACTTTGAAATAAAGATACCTGAGGCAAATATGTCTCTTTTCATTCAACTACTTGGGAGAAAACAACACCTAGAAGAGGGGATGGTGTCTGAGCTGAAATCATCTGTCCCTGTTCATCACCAAGGTTTTGGGTTTGCTGACCCTGGCATCTCCTACCCAAGATCTCCACAGCGCTTTGCTCTGTGAACAAGCTGTGAAGGCAGAGGTCTGTGTGAGGCCAGGCGGCCCTGGAGGCCCCCGGGCACCCCTGCAGCTGGGTGCTACGGCCTTTTATTATCCGCTGCAGTGGCTGGAAGCTCTTGTCGCTGAGCCCGGAGCAGCGCGGCAAGGTCGGCACCGGCGCTGTGCCGCACGTGGCTCCACGTGCACAAGTGCACGGAGGAGAGCTCTTCTGCTTCAAGATCTTCTCGTTCACCCTGGGCTGAAGGACTGCCCAGCCACGGGCACCCTGGCCCCAGGGCCAGGCGGGAGCAGCCGCTCGGGGGCTGCTGGGGGTGGCCGAGCCCAGCACCCCCTGCACACCCCGGCTGCTTCCACGGCCACGGCCACCGAGCCCAGCCTGCCGTGCCCATCGCCCTCTGGGCAGACACGGGCCTTTAAAAACACACTGAGGGCCTACCTGAGAAAATAACACCAAACTTAACAACCCTATTTGCACAGCTGGAGTTTAATAACACATGTGGGTCGTAAAATATCCACGAGCGGGTGAGGGTGGGTCAGAGCACAAATGCATGTGCTGAGTGCAGCCCTCTCTGTCTCTGAGACCCTGCTCCTATGCCCGAAATGCATCTACTCCTGGATGCCACCGTTTCTGCCTTTCTCGTGTGTCCACTGGGAGGAGGAAAGCTGCACTGCCTCTGGGTGGCATCATCCCAAAAATAGTCTGAGGATGCCCTGCTTAGACACTTCATGAGGAGCAAAATGAGAAACCTGCTAATGCACTGCTTCCCCTGACAAAAGAAAACATCACAATGCAGAAAAAGTATGAGCATTCCTCGCTGTTCTGTCTGCCTGAGGGGCCCCATCCAGAGGCTGCACTGGCAGCGCTGGGAGTACCCAGCAGTTGTTGGTAAAGAAAATAAAGCTAAATATGCCCCATTTGTCTCCTGAGGAGCTGAGGACTTGCCCAAACCAGGCTGGGAAGCCGAGAGGGGAGCAGGGAGCTGTGGCTGGCTGGCCTCTCCCCAGCGCTGCTGTCAAGCAGAGGTTTGGGGCTTAGGTGGGATTTCTGGTTTTAATTTTACCCACCTCTGTGGTGACATTGGCCTTTCTACAACCTGAAACAGAAGATGCTAAATGGCTGCTTTTAAGCTCATAAATCCAGCTCTGTCTGAAAACACCACCTTCCCTGGCTTTCCTTCTTTGGGATCATGGCACTCCCAGGACCCGCCGGCATTTTCTGCCTCAGCTGCTGGTTTAAAATACCCCAGGGCAGCAAAGAGCTGCTGCCACCCCTGGAAGCAGCCCAGGTCCTGCCCAGCAGCAAGGGCAGGTCCCTGCTGCACCCCAAGGAGCAGCTGTGCTGGGGGGGTGCAGGCAGAGAGCTCAGCATCAGGCACCTGCAGGTGCCCCCTGCCCCTCTGCCGCCTGTCTGTACCTGTGACCCGCAGCTCTCCTGGCACAGAGGGGCCCAGGGAGCCAGTGGGCAGTGACCTCTGGCACAGATGGGCAGCAAGAAAGGTGCAGAGACATGGGGATAAACCAGGTGGATGCCCTGAGACAGACACCCTCAGCTGAGCCACCAGTGCTGCCGGGACAGGTAGTGCCACTGGCAGAGCTGCTGGGGCTCCATATTCCCCCAGCTCTCCCTCATCTCCTCAGATATCCCAACAGCCTGGCCAGGATAGGACCCACCAGGGCAGTTTGGAAATAAAACGATTCTTGAAGCCTGGGCAGAAACCAGCTGCCCTCTGGGCAGCCCTCCACCACACAACCCAGCATCAGCAGTAACCAAAATCATGGAAAACGATGTAGGCAAATGTTACCTGAGGATTTGAATGCTGTCAGCTCTACGGCCTGAAAGAGGGGAGAACGTGTGTTAGCGGAAGGTGCAGGCCTGGTGCTGGTGGTAGCCCCTCACCACATACCCCAGGGCCAGGCAGGGCTCCCAGAGCAGTGTCCCACCACTGAGCCACCACCAGGCTGGTAACCAGAGCCTTCATCCCTGTCCCCAAGGGATGGGGCCCTGGCAGAGCTGCACCTCTCACCAGTGGTGAGCTGACACCCTGCTCCACACACCCACTCCAGGGACCCTTCCAGCCCTGTGGAGACCCACCAGGCTGCACACCGTCCTGGAGACCACAGGGAAATCCAGGAAAGGAGGAGAGAGAGCTCTGTCCCTCTGTGCTGTGGTGGAAAGAGCCTGCACAGTCTGTGCTTAGGGGCTGGTTAATGCTCTGGGAGATGTGAAATTCCTATTCCCAGTCCAACAACAACAAATATCACCAAACAACATTTAAAAAAGCTGAAACACGAAGAACATCTCGTCTGTGTTTGTATCTTCACTCGCTCAGTGTTTTGTCATTTTAAGTGTTTTCAAACGTTTTTAAGTAGCTTCTTCTCTTCATCCAAACTATTGTGCAGCTGCCAGTGACATTCTGAATCCACCGCTCCTCCAGCGAGTGCCATGACTCACTGAGCTGGGGAGCAGGAAAACAGCCCTGGCTTATATAACTGGCGAGCTCTGAAAGCAGCCCCCGTGCAGGCAGAAAGCAGCCCCCCCCAGCACAGGGTGGCCCCACGAGCGTGCCCACCACCCCTGCCGTGGGGCTGGGGCTGCGAGGGACCCTCCCACCGCCAGCTCAGCGCCCCGGGGCTCCCACCGACACCGCAGGGGCACCCACACCCACGTCAGCTGCACCCACCTTAGTCGAAAAGGAAACAAGCACATCAAAAGTGCAGTGTTTATGCAGCAAAGATACAGCAAAGCCCTCGGTGACCCTCACATGGAGGGGAGCACTTTCTGTCTTTGCCTGCTCAGAAATGCCACGGCCTTGGCATTTAGGAGGTCTGCTGTCTCCTGACGCCCCTGCCTTAGGGAGCTCAGGCCCCTGGGCTAATCCCTGCGTCCCACGTGTCACATCTGGTGCCAGGAGCTTAGCCCTGGCCCCAGTTCACACAGCCAGCACCTGGCTGGCTGGGAAAAGAATCACCTGCTACCAAGTCCTGGTGTTGTTCAGCACAAGGGGAGGAATAGCCTTAACCACAATATAAATCATGAGAGATGGAAATATGGATTTTATTGAGTGGCTTCCAAATGATATGCCAGCTATAGAAGTATTATCTATTGGATAAATAAGAGCTGTCTATGTGACACAGGTTTTCAAAGGATAAATATTAGAGAGGGAAAGAGAGATCCTTCAGTGAGAGACTCATGAAAGTAGTGTTGGATTTTATTCTGAGGAAATTACAGCACTTGTATGTCAAGTGCACAAGGACTGATGATCATTTCAATAGTGGGAGATGGAAGTGCCAGTAGAGTAGTCAAATTTAAATTGTTTCCTGCCTTAGGCCATGCCTTGTTGAGCTCTCCATCCCACTGTAGGTAGCACAACCCAGCCTGCCCTCCTGGGACAGATGCAACTTGCCCAGGGCAGGGACAGCACGCTCCTGCTGCCTGATTTAACTTGCTGTCCCTGGGAAAAGTCTCCTGCCTTGATCCATACCAGCCTCAGTTTGGTGCTTCAGGGTTCAAATTCACCGGCACCTTCTGCTCCTGCACCCCCCTGCAGTGATGACCCCCCTGACACGGCAGTGGGGCTGGTTCCCCATCGGCTCAGGGCTGAGTTCTTGCCTTGGAAATCGGCTGTTCTGGGGCTGCCTCCTCTCCTGCCCTTGGAAATGTGCCCTCCCCTGTTGCCCCCACGGCCTGCCCCTGCCCAGGCCAGCCCCAGCTCAGGGGCCATCCCCACATGACTGCTGTGCTCTGTCTGAGGGTGAAGGTGGAAGAATAACAGACATTACATACCGGTCTCTCAGGTGACATAATTGATGAAATTCCCATGGGAATTTTGGCTCCAAAATTTCCTATGGGGTGAAACAGAACAGTGAGTTTAGAGACCAGATAATAGAAATGTTCATACTTTACAGGCACAGAGTAGGTTATCTGTACCATTGCACCCACAAACTGGTTGGAGAACATGGAAGATTTTTTCCCCAAAGCTGAACCCCCTATTTCTTACTGCCACCATCTCCTGTCCTTCTGCAGAAATTCATTGTAAGACAGAGACATGGATTTTTGCCTCAAGAGAATGCAATGCTGCCTAACATGTTGACAAGCCCCCCTGCCCATGCTCAGCCATCCTGCAGGGCCCTGACCCCTCTGAGACCCCCATGCAGGAGGACCCTGCCTTCCCCAGGAACCCTTGAGCAGCAGCAGCACCAGAGCCGAGCGCTCACACGGACACAGTGTGCAAATGAGTTAACACAGGGCCAGGTGAATGTGCCCTAAAATTCCAGCCTGGGGAATAACATTTTACTGCACGTCATCACACAGCCTGGGCCAACAGGGAGAACAATCGTCCTACCTCTGTTAGAGATGTTCTTCACTGGAGGGCTTGGCAGGGCGCTCTCAGCTGCAGGACCCAGCTTGCCTGTCTCCCAGGAGGTCGTATTTCTTGGACTTGATAAGTAGTTGATGGGATGAGAGCAGTTCTGTAATCACAGGGAAGAGATACAGGACACTGAAAATTGCAACAGGAGTCTTCCCTAGACCCAGGTCCAACTTTGAAGATCGATTTCATCAGCACTATGGACTTTGGCTCCCACCCTGCCCCGGCACAGCAGGCTGGGGTAGATTATTTTTGGGTCTGTGCTGTCCAACAGGACTGCAAAGAAGGGAGACAAAAGTTTGAAAAAAGACTTCTTTCCAACATAATCTCCTCAAACGAGACCAAAGATACAGCTGGACCCTTCTCCAGTAGGTGCCTGATGGATGAAGGGGCAGCGGGGATTCCTTCCAGCTTACTGTGAATGAGAGGGCCTTCTTCTTGTCCTTCATCCTCTGGATGGCACTCCTCACCTGGAGCAGAGCAAGGACATTAGAGAGGGCCAGAGCAGCTCTATCACAGCAAGAGATTCTCCAGCAAGTCATGGAGAAAAAGCAGCCACTGTTCCAGAAGCACAGTCTGGGCTGTGCTGCCTGTTGCAACTCCTACAAACCCAGCTGCCTCCAAACTGCTAATAAACTGTTGCTGTGATGAGAGACTGATCCCAGCCAGGGGCATCTCTTACCTCACTGTTATAGATTGCGTAGACCAGGAATATGTACAGGCCCTGGAAAGGAGAGAGCAGAGGGAAGGTCAGAGATGTACAGCTGGTTTGTGCTCCTTCAGTGAAGGGTTTGGTGAGCACTGGAACGGGTGAGACTGGCACAGATGGTGGGCACAACACAGCCAGGGATAGTCTTTCACACTTGAGACTGGGCTCTTCACAGAGGCTCCAAAGCAGAGACAGTCCCTGCCCCAGCTCCTCTTCCTTCTCCTCCCCCCATTTCACCTGGGGGGAGTGGGCATCTCTCACCAGCCCGAAGCTCTCCCACACTCCCATTCACTCATGCATGTGAAATCCCCCAGGAAACACCTCCCGCTCTCAGAAACAGAAACCACGGGAACTAAGTGCTAGGGGAACTGAAATCTGGGAAGCAGACCTCCCTTTCTGCCGAGCACCGACCCTGGGGGGCTCTAGCCAGCCTCCCACAGACTGTGTGCAGCATGATGGGATGGCTCCTCTGTCCCCTGCAGTGACATACCACAGCATGAGCTGGACCCTCTGGCCCAAACCCGGTGGGATGGACCCAGAGGCTTTGCTCAGGCCCAGTCTGGACAATCCTCCCCTCTGGCACACCAGGGCTAGGGCAGCACAGTCCCAGCCACCCTCCCTGCTCACCAAAGCAGTGGTGCCTCTCTCACCCCGAGGACCAGCAAACAATGACACGCTCAGCCCCAGTCCGGATCCAGGGGGGGATGCGCTCAGGGAAAGTGCCCAGGCCAGGGCTGGAGTGAGCATTGCCTGGGGGCCACAGCCTGGGGCTAATTACAGCTCCAGACCAACGATTTTGGCCTTAAAGCAGCCCTATCTGGCCCACCAGATTTATGTTATATCTGTGGGGTGTTTTGTTATCGCAGCTAGATAAATCAGCTGCAGCAAGAGATGCAATTCATCTTGTCTTCAATGAGCCTTGCTCTCATCTGCGAGCTCTTGGCAGGCGCAATGGTAGCAGCCCCCTGGCACCGTGCCGTGACCTGTCCTTCAGCCAGCAGTGCCGGTCACTCCCCCAGACCAGATTTCTGGCCAGGCTGCCAAGGCAGGTCTTCCTTGAAGGAATCATTCTGGATGAGAGTGGGGAGGGGGGAGCGGAGAGGTCGGCTGGGAGGAGAGTGAGGAAGGAGAGGAGGCCCAGCTGCAGCGGCGGGCGGGAGCGGAGATGCGGCTCTGGAGGAGCCCCCTCCTACCTCTGCTCCCATCCACACTTCCACCCGCCTGCCATCTTCTCCCAGCAAGGCCCACCATGCCCTGGCCCTGCGGCGAAGGCACAGCACGTGCTGGGACCCTCAGAGCAGGATGGATGCTCCTGCCTGGTGTCCGTCTGTCCAGCAGCCACGTCCCGTGCTCTCCACACACTCAGCTGGGCACAACACCCTCCCTGGAGAATGGCTCTGTAAGCCCCTGCCCTCAGCCAGCCTCAGGACCATCCTTCCAGCTCTCCAAGCTGCAATGAAGCCGACAGGTTTCACCAACACTGTTTAACAGCCCCGGGTGCTCGGCAGGGTGCTGGTGCTCCCATCTCCAAAATGGGGGCTGGTCCCAGCCCCGGGACAGCCACTGCATCCCCTCTGGCACAGCACCACAGGCTCCCTGTTGCTGCTCAGTCCCTGGCTGGATTCCTGCACTGCCTGGCTGGAGAAGAGGCTGTCATGTCTCGTGTGGACGCACAGAGTAGCCTTGAAGACAGACAAACAGAAAGCGAACAAACAAACAATCCCAGCAGCAGAACCACTGCGCAGGACTCGAGTGAAGAAACACTGGCCTAAAAGGAAATTCCGAGGGATCCATGAGACAGTCAGCAAGGGGGCTGAAATGGGATGGCTTTCTTTTAACTCTGCGGCTTCCTGCCATCATTTCTCCTCTGGCGTAATCTGCAGATCGACCTGAACTTGGAAATGAAGGGACAGAGGCAAAGGAGCACAGCAGAGTTGTGCCTGTCCACACAGCACTGAGCCTGGAGTTCTCCTGCTCAGTAACCCAAGCATGGCATGAGGAGGCATGGAGGACTGATGCTCTATTTAACTACCATTAGCACAGGCCTCCTGCCACCCTTCTGCTATCCTTAGGAGAGCGGATGCAGAGAGGCGGCCCTTGTCTGGCCTTGGGACACCCCATCCGAGCGCCGATGGATGTGATGAGCAGCACCCGGCCCTGGAGCAGCACCAGCCACAGGCAGAGCATCCCTGAGCAACCACCCACCTTGTGCACGTGGTGATAAAGCCTGGATTCACCCTTGCAGAGCTGGCCAGTGCTACACTGGAAGCAGCCAAGTGTGCCAGAGGGAAACCACGCGAGCTCGGCTGCTCCCTGAGTGAAGCTCCAGCAGGAGCCAGTTCCTACCGAGTCCAAAGGAAAGACAGGGGCACGGGTGGAAAACTCTTTGGATCCCAGTGGTTTGGAGGGTAGTGCCCAGTTGCTCTCTTAACTTTGATGCCCTGGAGTAGGATTTGTCATCAAGCACTGGGCAAGGACCCTGAATACCCAGTGCCCAGGGACAGGACTGACATCGGGGTACCCTCAGGCACCACTGGTGCAGGCACAGCCTTAGCCCCAGGGCTGGGACTGAGCCCCTCTGTGTTCCCTTCTGCCTGGATCCCTGCTGCCAGTATCTGCCTGGATCCCTGCTGCCAGTATCTGCCTGGATCCCTGCTGCCAGTATCTGCCTGCAGAGAGCTCCATGTTCCCCTAGGGACCGTGCTGGCAGCAGTGCTGTTGGGTGGTGTTAATCAGTGTTCAGTGTTTCTCTAGCTCCATCTACAGCTGCCTTCTCTCCAGGTTTGCAAAGCTTCTGCCGATGGTTTGAATCACAGTGGACAAGCACACGTTTAAGGACTTTTTGCCACCATGTGTCCCTGTGTTTTGGCTTTCCAGAGGTGCTGGGAACAGTCCTAGCTTAGTGCAGAACGGAGTGCTCCTGGCTGCTGGGACTAACACAATTTGCTTTGCTCTTTAAACCACACACAGGCTGGTTAAAGCTTTAAAATCTTTTGAAGAAAACAGTAAAATTCCCTATTAACCCTAACCTATTGACAACATGGCTCTGAAATATGGCAGAGAGAACCAAAGAGCCTTGAAAACACAGCCAGGTGATGCTACCAAAAAAGGAATAAAGAGGCAGAAGGAGATGACATGACTCACCCAAGGTCTTGCAAGTCAGAGCTGGAAACAGCCCCCACACTTCCAGATGCCCCGTGTGAGGCTCTGATCACCAGCCGACATCTCAGTCTGTTCCACCCAACACTCCTGTGTCCCACCACGTCCAGTGCAGCTTCACTGAACACTGGGAGCATCCCAGGGGAGCAGCTGCATGGCTGCAGACAACATGGACTTCAGGGCTAAAGATTTTCTCTCCTTGAGTTCCGTTCCTGTCCGGCCTCCCTGCAGGAAAGCTGACCTCCAGGTGAGGGGAGGTGGCTCTGCCTGTACCATTCTGGGGCCACGACCTCTCAGCACGTCTGAACAGGAGCCAGGTGGGAAATACCCATCCCAGAACACACACCATCAAGCAGCAGTCAAGCACACCGTGGCTGGACGTGACCTTTGAGACCCTCTCCATGAACAGCGCTGCTCTAACAGGGCTGCTGGCACCCACGGCCCACCCCTGTCCTGCAGGACAGAGGCAAACAGCAGGAGGGATGTCTGCTGCATTTGAGTGCACAGGCATCATTTTCATTACCCATTAAAGGGCAAAGAAAACTCCGTTTGTTACTGCCATTTTGAAACACGCTGATGTCAGAAAGAAGCAGCAATAGGAGAAACAACATTTGAACTGGAAAGCTGTGGCATCAGCAGGACCCTGCAGAGACTGGTGCTGAAGGGCCACCAGATGAACAAGGTGTCCAGAGCGGTATTTCATATTCTGGGAGGATGAACTGAGTTTCCTCAGCCAAAATAGCACAGAGGTTTGGGAAAGCTGAGCTGGTTTCAGAGCTGACAACTGTCCCCGGCTACGAGGCCGGGTACAGCCCACTGGAGCACAAGAAACTGCAGGTACCTGCTTGGCTGTGAGCTGGGGATCCTCCTGGTGCAGGACTCACCTGCAGGGAGTTCAGCACAATGAAGACATAGGCCCAAACGATGCTGAGGTGGACGAGGACCCCACACACCCAGGTCAGCCCCAGCACGGGCAGCAGCACCAGGACAGGCTTGGCCATGGCCCTGGCAGGGGGAAGAGCTCAGGGTTACCCAGGCACATTTCAGAGATGAAACACTAACAAGACAATAGCTATGGAACAAATTCCTTTGCAAAGAAAATAAGTTAAGATGGGAAAAACCAGACATTTCATCTCTCAGTCCCTAGCATGCCCCCCTGCTTTTGTTTTATCACTGCAAGTTAGCAAGAAGGGAGCTCTTTGACATCATTTGCCATGAGGAAACAGCTATTTTCCCCCCAATTTCTGCTACAAGGCAAGCTTCTGTATTTGTTTTATTTGTATATGGATGTCACCCTGCCCTCCAGCAATGCCCTATCTTTGTAGTTCTGTAAATTTGGGAAAATTTATTTGTGCTACAGGGGAACAATGCGTGTCTAGCAGGGGTATCCGGCGCCAGCAAACAACAATAAAGATTCACAGGGGATGATAAAGTAATGACTCAAGCAGCAGTTTTTTAGAGGTCTCTCAACATTGGCTGATTACAGAAGTCTGCACTGCCTCTTTCCCTGTGTGTGGAACCCCCACCAGCCTTACTGTCACCCCACCAAGTCCCAGTCTTACACTGCAAGGGTCTCCCTTCCCAAAGGGCTGAGATTTAGGAGTGTGAGTGCAGATGGAGTCCAGCACCGGGTTTCCCAGGCTGAAGGTGCTGGCTGGGCTCCTCAGTGGAACAGGCATTAGAGCACCCAAAGTGCATTTGATATCCTGGGGGAGGGAATCCCTTCTGTCCTGACTCCCACAACTCACATCTTTCACTCAGCCAAGCTCCTCTGGGCAATCTGTGCCTCGCCACCCTCACGGGGAAGAATTTCTTCTGTGTGTCTGTCACTACCTAAGATATCTCTCACCCTGGGCAGCCTCTTCCCTGCTCACCATATCTGTGCTCCGATCTGGCTCTCCAGGCTGCTGTTGGGTGTCAGCATCTTTGATCTCCTGCGAGCACTGGACACAGTCACCACCACCACCCGGAGCAGCACGAAGGTGTTCACCTGCCAGGGAAGAGCCATTGCACACAGGGGCTCAGCTCCAGCAGGTCAGGCTTTTTCTGCCGGGAGCTAGTGTCAGAACTTGGGGAGAAACGTACCAGTACCAAGAAAGCAGTGAATCAAAGACTTCACAGAGCTATTTAAACACGTATGAAATCTAGAAAACTTATCCCCAAACTTCTCCCACGGAATGTCATCCCTGTTAAGTGTCTATTCTGGACCTCTTAAACACTGCCCTTTTCTCTGCTGCTACGTCTTGTTTAAAGGTATTGACACTACTTCAAGGATGTAGATGTTCTCATATTCAAATCAGACCTCTAGCTAAGGCAGTGTCACGGTCAACCTACACATTTATCTGCGTTCCTAATTGAACAGCCGACACAAGATCACAAGCAAAATTTTCTTTAAGTACTTTTTCCCATCAAAAACTGCTTTGATTAAAGAGATTTCTTCGTGCTTTGGAAGTCTGTATAAAGCATAACGACATTTTTCCTGCAGAAGCAGCAGGCACAAACCCTGTGAGCTGCACCCCTGAGCTGACACCCCTATCTCTGCAATGCTTTTCCAGAAAAAGCATTCCCAAAGGAATCGCCCCCTCCCAGCAGGGTTTGGCACTCACAGCCAGGATGAAGAGCACAGGACCCACGAAGGCCCAGATGACGTTGGTCTGCACGTTCAGCCAGCAGTGGTTTGCTGCCACATACTTGTTAAAGGAAGTTGCAAGGGTCACCCCCACAATGAGGACTGGAAGACCTGCAGAAAAAACCCACAGGTTAAACCCCAGGAAAAGCAGAGATGCTCCACACAGGGCACTGTGCACCAGACAATTGCTTCAAAACCCCCATGACCAGACACGCTCCAGCAGGAGCCTCCGAAACCCCATGAGCAACATCAATTCACTGCAGCTGAAATCTGTCCTGGCTCTGCAGGACCAGATTTACAAGCTGTCAGCATCATTCTCTGAGGTATAAAGCATTCCAAGTCCTGAGTCCTGACCAAAGCAATTTACTCTTTGGATTGCTTTTTTAACAAAATGGACAATCAAAGACAGAAAACAATCCAAAATACTTGGAAGTGGTTGCCCAGTGCCCAACTAGGCGTGTGCTCTGTGAGGAGCACGGACCTCAAGAGGCTCCTCTGATACAAAACTCAGCTTGTTCAAATGAATTCTATGTCCCTAAAGGGCTCCCTCAGATTAAAGGGTGCTTAGTCAGGAAGGTATTTATATTTTAATTACCAGCAGACAGTAGAGATTCCCTCCAAGAACAAGAACGTACCATAAATCTCCTGTCCCTTTTTTTTATGGTATTGAACTCTTGCATTTAGAAAAATAACAGGAATGCTGTTTAACTTGTACTCTAAAACTGGCAATTTGATGCATAACTGCAGAAAGCCTCTGCAGAGCAGTGGCACCCAGCGCTCATATTAAACGAATTCAAACATTTGGGAATCTCTCCTATTAAAACTTTCAATAGACAAAGAAAAAGAACATTTCCCCGAGGACCCAAGGCAGAGGAGTGTGCAGATACCCCAGCCTGTCACATAGTAGAACTTCATTCTCCTGTCTTCACTCATGTTGACTGCTACGACTTTGCTCCAGAGGAGAAGCCCCTCTACCAGCATCCATGAGAAGGCTGCCATGAAAAAGAGGTGCAGGAAGGCAGTGACCAAGAAACACAGCACCTGGAGAGAAACCACACAAAGGAGGACTCAGAAGGGGACAGAACTGTGTGCTGCCATTCTCTACCTACTCAAATTTCCAGAAGGATTTTTTGGTCAGAAGCGAAGTGTCAGAAAAGAGGGGAATTTCCTGACAGGTTGAACAAGATATATATAAACACAGAGACACAGTTCTAGATGCCAGTCACAGGTAACTAATGAAACATTAGTGAAAGGGTTTACGCGTCTGTTTGCTCTGACGATGGTGCTGGAGCAGGCCTGGCCCTGCTGGTTGAATGGGACATCCCTGGTGAGCTCACCTGGTTGCTCTTGGCCAGCTCACTGAACATGAGCAGAGCTTCTCCTGCAGCCAACGCAAGGATCAGGTTCTTGTGCACAGTTGTTCGTTCACTCTTGGGGACACTGAGGAAGGAGACAGAGAGCCCTGAGCTGCAGCCAAGCAAACGGGTGTCCTTGCTCCTGCTCACAAGGCAGATCCCTGTGCTAACCAAGCGACACAGAATGGTTTGCAGTAAAAGAAACAGTCTTTGCTCTATTTATTTTGTAAAAAATAATTCTAGCAGAGCAGCTTTTATGGTAAACATTGTTAGGCATTGATAAAAATCTTGCCACGAGCACCCAGGTGTGTGCACAGCTGACATCAGCATCTCCACAGAAACAACAAGGGCTGCATCCCCTCTCCAGCCACTCCCTGGATGAAGGCTCTGAAGTAAAATACCAAGCAAAAAACACAGGGAGGGCTACAAGTGCCCAGACTTTTCTTACCGAACCACCAAGAACAAACCGAAGGTGACTATCAAGGCACAGAAAGAAACTCCACATCCAATCAAAGTCAAGGTCTGCAGTGTGAACTCCTCCTTGGTGGTCATCTGCTCCAGTCATGAAACAACAGAAGACACAAAGCCCCCCTGAATTCACCAGGCTGCTCTCAGTGCTGGCATCCACCCCACGGGGTGGCAGAGAAAGGCTCCCCACGTACCTGCACCTCATACACCTGTAGCAGGATGGCAAAATTCGTGGTGTGGTTGCAAAAACAGGCAGTGGAGTCCTGGAGGGATGTCACCACAGAGCAGCCAGCTGTGGACCACATCCCACCAGCATCTGGGCTAACATGCAGCAAAACCAGAGAGAAACACAGAAATTACCACCCACTGCCACAGAAGGCAAGGGCATGAAGAGAATTTCATTCTCCCAGAAGAAGAAGTGTTGAAAGGAGGAAGATGAAGGTACCAGAGACAGGCCTCAATACAGACTTCCCTTTGGCTCATCCTGTGTCTCCGGTCCCCACCTGAATTTTTGGGGCAGGGACAGCAGCTGCAGTGGGCCAGCTCTGCCCCCACTGGCAGCACTGCCCCTCTGAGCCTCCCCAGAACCACGGGAAGGTCAGGGGCAGGGCAGCGCTGGTGGGACCATTTGGACAGTAACCAGCTGCTTCCAAAAACACCCTCTTCCCACCCTCCCCAGACTGATCCATGCCTGTTACGTCTGGGACTGTAAGGAGGTTTTTTGCTCTTGAATGATTTAATTACCAATCCATAATATATCACAGCCTCAGTGTTCTCACTGTGGTGACATTCAGCAAAAACACATCCCAGTGCCAGGCAGGATTTATGAGGCTGGGAGTCCTGCATGTCTTTGGGCCATATATCTTGGACCCACTCTTCTTTGTCACAGGCAACGATCATAATTAACTAGGGCTTTCCATTTTAGCTGTAGATACCTCATTAGAGGTCACTCTCTTGTGAGTGACTTCTCCAAAGAAAATCTTCCCAGGAGACCACTTTGCTCCAGCAGACAGAGGAGGCAAAGAATTCCAGATCCCTACTCTTACCCTTGCATTTATATTGTGGTGTTTGGGTTTCCAGTGGAAACAAAAGCTCATAAATCTGAGGACCCAAACTGAAACAAGGCACCTGAGGCTGAAGTTCCAGAAGGCACAGATGGGCCACACCAGTGTATCGGGCAGGTCCTGCAGGCAGAGAGGGGAGAGAGGTCACACAGCCACACGTGCTGTGCACAGATGGGTGCAGTTCACTCACTGGGCTGTAACAGGCTCTGCCTGCACAGAACAAACCCTCCCCAGGGACACGGGAGTCAGGGGAAGAGCCCTGGGCACTGGACACCCTGAAGTCCCAAAGCTCTGGGGTGCTGAGCCATGGCTGGGGACAGCCAGGTCAGGCTGCCGTGAGGCGGCTGGTGAGCTCAGCCCTGCCCGGGTACCTGCGCTCGGTGCTGCAGGCGGTAGCGCACGGACGTGCTGATCTCCCGGGAGTCGCCGAGCAGGGTGGATGAGATCACAGCAGTGCCCACTGCAGTGCTCACGTACCTGCCGGGGAGAGGATGGCACTCACAGGGCGTGCTGAGCAAACGGGATCTCACATCGTACAGGTCGGATCGCTGCTGGAGCGCGTCAGTGCCGCCGGCGAAGGGCCCGGGCACGGGGCACAGTGTACCTTGGGATAGCCGGCAAACAGAACCCCCCCACCCTGTGGACAGGCACCGCAGCATCCCGAGCCGCTCGGCTGGGCACAGTGCGGGGATGTGCGGGTGGCCATCCCCACCTAGTGTTCGGAGCTCTCGCCGCTCCGGGAGCCACCAGCGCCACCATCTCCAGAGACGCCTTCTGCCCCGGCCAGAGGGGACCCTGCAGCAGTCCCCAGCCACCCCAGCAGAGCTGGTAACCCCAGCGGAACCAGAGGCACACAGGAGACACCACGGTGCATCCCCACGCACAGGGCAGCCCCAGCTCCAGGGCTGGGATGGGTCAGGGTGGAGGTGACCCCAAAATCGAGGGACTGAGAGACGCAATGCAGACTAAGAAACGAGCTCTCCCGTGCTGCTGAGGACAGCCCCGGGGCACAGGGGGGCTGTTCCACTCACCTGTGTCCCCCGTCGGAGGCAGCCACGTGCTGGGACGCGGCAGTGCCGGACAGGCAGCGCTGCAGGGCCCCGTAGCCAAACCACAGGTTCTTCACCGTGACCCTGCGGAGACCTGGAGGGACAGAGCATGGGGCAGGGACAGGCACACGGGCAGCTCCGGGCACCCCTGCCCCAGTCTGGGGGGTGATACTGGGAGGCCGGAACCCCCTCAGCTCCAAGGTGTGTCTGTAGAGGGGCTGTAGATAATTCTCCCCCACAGCCCATCTCCCTGTCACCAAGGGCTTCCCCTCCCCGCACTTCTCCAGACTCCGTGTCAGGGTAAACAGTTTGTGTCATGAAGGAAGGTGCTGCAGAAGGTCCAAGGGGAGACCCAGGGAAGCTCAGCTGTCATAACCAACCTCTGGCTTTCAGTCTTTGCATTTCTTCTGCAGGAACTTCGATGAAATCATGCCTGCCCTTCTCAGGAGTCCGGACCACATACGCCTCACCACTCAGCTCCTGCCCGCTCAGCTCCAGCTGCCTCACCTCCATCCCTGGGGAGGGGTAAAATCACATGCTGAACCAGGGTTCAGCCTTCCTCCAGAGCTACTGCTACAGCAAAGTGCCACAAGGACACTGCAACCCCAGCTAAGACCCACAGCCACAGCAGACAGGTCCCTCTCAGTGCAACCATGTGCATCTGGGCTCAGTTACTCCCATGCCTGAAGGTTTCTTACAATCCTCCTGCAATCCACAGCGTGAGAGGTGCCCCCACACTGTGACACTGCACAGGGAAGTGGGGAGCAGGCTGTAGAGTTAGTAAGATGTGAGCCAGAGGAGAAGAGCCAGGAGTGGAGTTGGACTGGGAACCAGACAGGGTGACTGATCTGGGTCCTGGTGAGATAGCCCCCAGCTCTAGCAGTGCCACTCACCAATATTCCCATGCTGGATCGTGATCCTTGTCCTCTCTGCAGTCAGCAGTGGGACTAAGAGTGACACCACTCTGTCACAGAGCTCAACAACAGCCATGGGCCCTCTGATGACCTGCACACACAGAGAGAGCACTGGAAACCAGCCCCTGCACTGCCAGCTCGCCCTTCTCACAGCTCACAAGAGTTTTCTTCAATATTTGGTCCTTGGCAGAAAGAAAGAGAAGCTGGGACTCAAGGCTCTGGCTTTGCTCTTCTGTGATTTCTTCCCTACAGGACGTTCTCAGTTCCTTCAGCAAAGAGACAAGGCTGGCAATGACAGAAACTTGCTGGTCTTTATAAAAAGCCCTTAAAACAACATGGAAATAAATAATTAAACAAGCACACGGCGTTAAGACTGCTGGTGACACCATTACCTGGCTGACCGATGACCACGTCCCAATATTCTGCTCTTCCAGGATTAACCCAGTCACTTCCATGTAATACTGGCCCAACTGCTCCAGCATCTCCAGGTCATCTCCCTCCCGCACTTCCATATCTGAAACTTGCTTTAGTAACTGAAGCACTGCAAGGAGGTCTGAGGGCTCCAGCATGGACATTTCTCCTTCCCTCAGAACCATTGCCAAGACATCAAGAGCACCAAGAGCCACAGAGATGTTCATGTCTTGGACATCATTCGTGAAGACGCTGTCAGGAATCTGCCATGGAAAAGATGGTTTAGTTCAGTGCAGAGCCCTGACTCTGCCTGACCATCAGATGTGCTTTGGCAATGCTCTTCATGCCCTTGCTGGCATCAGGACAGTGTCTGGCCAGCCAGGCCCATCGTGGGAAGGGATCCCCTGCCCAGGCTCCCAGCCTCAGCGGGACGAGTCAACCTGAAGCGACACTTTGCTCGTTTGGTCACAGCATGAGTTACAGCTCTATTGGTCACAATCTCCAACAGCAGATCAGAAAAGGTCACAGGCACAACTGCTGGCAAAGTGACCTCAAACAGCAGTAGGTGCCAGCACGTCCACCCCAACAGCTTCTCCCTGCTCTGGGTGTCACCTGCCACTGCTGGGGCTGCAGGACTCACCACAGTCCTCGCTGCAAGCGTGTTCACGTGGCTGATGAGCGAGTGGCTGGACTCCAGCTGGGCTCTTTTCAGTTGCCAGTATGCATCTGAGAACAGAACAGAACCAGAAGCAAAGCCATTGCTGGGTGTCCAGCAGTGAGGTTAACACATGCCACGTTCAAAGCCTGGGGAACGGTCCTCAGATGGTGGCTACGCCTGCAGGACCAGCAGGACAAGGAGACTTCACAGCTGTATTTTATTTCTAGCACCAGATCCCATCTGGACAGACAGTTTGACACTCCTTTTCTGCCTTCCCCCATATTCCCCCAGCCAAGCAGTCTGGAGATGCTTGGATTGGGAGGCACTCTACAGCACTGCCATGGAATGTGTACAACCACTGCTCAGCTGGGGAACAGCAAAACCTCCTGTCAGAGCACAGGCAAGTGGAGCAAAGTCCCAACTACAGCGGGGTTTGCATGTCATCCCTTCAGAGCAGGAACGAGGCTTTCCCAACTCTGGGGATCACCCCAGTCTGGACCTCCAGGAGTGCGTGTGGTGGAAGTAATGAATAAATAACTAACAGATGCTGTACCCTTTCTGTATTGACAGATGAAAGGCAAAGTCTGCAAACAAGATGCATAACTGAATCCACTGCTGCCAACTTCCAAAACTCGGCATTCCTCAACAGGCCCTGTGGAAACACACACAGTCAGAAGGGCTGGGTGTCCCAGGGACATGCCATCCCCAGCAGGTATCAACAGCAATATCCTGCAGCAATCCTCAAACCCCAGTATGACAGACACTGTGGGCTGCTCCTTAGGTGGCCCCAGAGCAGAGCAGGGACTGGGCTCAGAAACTGCTCCCGGCTGGTACCTCCTCTCCAGAGGGAACTGGGAGAGGGCAGTGCCAGGTCCTGAGTTCATGACTGATCAGTACTGTCACCCCAGCCTGGCTGAGAGCCCAGTTCCTCCCTCCCAGCAGAGCAATGAAGGACTGGCTGCAAACCCTGGGGAACAACATCCCTGCCAAGGAAGCTGTTTCTCTCAGAAGAGAAATCTCATTATTAGCTCAGGACATTCAAGCAGCTGTCTGTGCCAGGGGCACTGCAGAGCTCTCCAGTGACCAAGGGTTTTGTGATGACTGTGGCTTCAAGTACGATTTGCAAACTGTGCACATTCAGCCCAGCTCTGAATGTGCTTCTGCTTTTCTTCCCCAAGGAGAAGCATCATTCCACCAACTGCACCAAATTCCCTCTCTAAGGATGGGACTGGCTTCTCGGACTGTCCCTGTGTGCTGAGTGAGGGTAGCGAGTCTTACCCGGGCAGAGAAGCCGTGTGGTCACTGTCTGGACGGTGCTCTCCAGCTCCAGAGCGTCTGAGCTCCACCCAAACACAAGGTCTCGCTCTATGACCCAGCACGACCGAACCTGCTCAATCTGCTCTGTGCCGAGGACCTTCTGCCAGATGTGCAAGTCAGTGATGTTCCCACTGAAGGACTCCTTCGCCCTGAAGGTGCCCCCCAGGGAATCTTGGTCCTGCCCAATGATGAAGGTCCCCTGGCCGTAGATGGCCTGGGGGGCAGATGGTCCTGCAGCACACAGACCACTGGCAGATGCCCTCCTTTTCCCATCAGCATAGATGGCCCAGGTCCCGTTTTCCTGCTGCCAGGTCACGCAGAAGTGATGCCACTGTCCGTCAGCACGGAACACGGGCAGGTACGGGGAGTGGTGCCCGTGGACTATGAGAGCAAACCGAACAAAGCCTTCCTCATCCACAAAGCCCCGGAGCTGGAACTCGTTCATGAAAGCTGGCACAGCATAAGAGAAGATGGTGGCGATCTCCTGGGTCCTGGTGTCCCACTGCAGGTGGGCACAGGCTGTGACAGCAGGCAGGGCTGGGAAGTCAGAGAGCACCTTCACGTATTTTGTGTCCGTTTTGTCTCTGAATACCAGGACGGGTACACTGTGGCCTCCTAGGAGGAGAAATTTCAGTCAGCATGAGGGAAGAAGCAAGGGCAATAAAAAAACGGTGAAAACTTTTCCAGTCTGATTTTTCTGAATGAAAAGCATCCAGCAGTAAAGAAACATGTAATCAAATAGCCCATGTCCATTTATACTCACGTCTCCTCTTTGGTTTGTGCAGGACACCATCCCTTTCCTTGAGCCAGACAGGACCTCTGATGTGGTGGGACTGCAGCAGTTTGCTGAAGGAATCTCGCTCACTGTCCTGGGGTTCAAAGAGCAGCTGAGCAAAGCGCTGCTCACAGTACCTGTCAGCGTGCCACCAGTCCAAAGCGGTGGCCACATACTCGTACGTGTGTCTTGAGGTCTCAAGCGTGACAGGAGCGAAACCTGGAGAAAGACACATAACGTGGGGAAACAGAAAGCCTCTCCAACCCACCTTCGTGCCACACCCAGGGTCAGTCTCTCACAGCCTCCCCAAGCAGTTACAAACACTGCCTGGGGCATCCTGGAGGAGCTGATGGCAGCTTTGAACTAATTTTCTTAGTTTATCCCCACTTCCCAGCTCCTCACAGCTTCTGCACCTGCAGATGCACTTTGCAGGCACAAAATAATCCGTTTTGTTTGCAGTTGCAGTGGCACACGGAGCAGCAGCTGAGCAAACAGCCTGGCAAATGCTCAGCTCTGCAAACAGCATTTCAGGCACAAAGCAGGGAAACAGAAAAGGTTTCTTTACCTTCATTTTTGCCACTGGACACCTTTTGTTTCTCTGTGCTGGATATTGCTTGTGAACACATAGAGTGCTGATAAAAACACTAACCTTTAGAAGTCTGGTTCTTGGCAAGGGCTGCAAAGGCAAGGAGACTCCTGCACAGGCTAACCTGGTGGAGAGGATGCACTGTAACATTCATAGAAACATTAATACTATCTCAAATACCGAAACTGTAAAAATTACTGTAAAACTCACCAGAAAGCTGAAGAACCAAGAATTAAGTCTCAAATCTCTCCTGAACATGTTGACCAGGTGGAAAGCTTTCACTCTTTGCTGGAATAAACAAAGTATTACTGGAGATGCATCTCAGAGACAGAAGCGTTCTGCAGAAAGGCAGTTTCCAGACAAGGCTGCTTTCCTCAGAAAGACGAATCAGAAAAGAGAAAACAACTGCCTCTGAAATACCTGTCCTGGGCAGTGTCCTATCCAAAGAATTCCCAGTTCTTCTTGAAGAATGCAAGGTCTCAGTTTAACATTTGTTTGCAGGATACAAAATAATTAAGCATAGACCATACAGATGTGTGATATTTACAAACAGGCAAGTTCGCAGAGCCTCTTTATCTGCATTAACTAAATTAAAAAGCCATCATAAATGGCATCATTAAATGGTGTTGCATCACTGGCAGTTTTCCCTATTGCTCTTAAAAGCTGCATGAACAGAGCACCAGAACAGACTCTGCAGAGCAGTAAGTCCAGCCACCGTGAGCCCAAACACACAGCCCAGCAGCACGGAGCCGTCCCGGAGAGCTGCCCAGAGCCAGGGCTTGGCAGTGAGCTCCCACCACCCCACCTCTGCCCCAGGGGGAGGGGACCTGAGCCTATGGCAGTAAAAAACCTAGTAAAGTCACAGATGAGGGTACATAGAGATGGAAACTGGCAGTGCGAGCGCCAATGCAAACAAGCTCTAAAGCTGTCTCTGGGCACTGGCACCGCAGCCCGGAGTGATCTCTGCTCTCAGCAGGGCTCTCCCGTGAGCGCAGTAAAAGCACATTGAAGCACTTTGCTGCTAAGGGACTATGGAGATGAGGGCTGCAGCCCGGGCTCTGTGTTCACAGACGGTCTTCCAAAGTTCAGCAGTGACTTTGGAAACACTCAACACAGCGCCAGGACCCTCTCTGGGACACACAGCACCGCAAGCCTCCCACTCCTCAGCCTGGCACCCGCAGCCCCAGGTCTGCACTTTGCCACGGAGGGCCTGAAGATGGATCAGAGGAAACCTGGAACCCGGTTTGAGCAGGAAAAATAGAGAAGCGGGGAGTGCTTGATGACCCATGGGGAGAGCAGGGTGACCCAGTGGGGAGAGCCCGGTGACCCAGCGCAGCCCGGGTCTGGCACTGCCCTGGGGAGCCCGGGAAGGGCCGACCCCGGCACGGCCGCGGGACGAGCCCAGAGCCCGGCGGGGCGGCGGAGAGCAGCCCCGGGGGTCTGGGGAGACGGAGAGCGGGAACGGCGGCCGGGCCGGGCCCGCGGCTCCGCACCCCGCACAGCATCCCGCACCCGCACAGCATCCCGCACCCCGCACAGCATCCCGTACCCGCACAGCATCCCGCACCCGCACAGCATCCCGCACCCCGCTCCGCCCTGCGCCCCGCACAGCTCCTCCGCGCCCCGCTCCGCACCCACAGCCCGCCCGGCTCCGCTCGGCTCCGCCCGGCTCCGGCTCCGGGGCTCCCAAAAGCCGCCGCCGTTCCCCGCACCGGGCCCGCCCGGCCCCCCGCGGGCCCTGCGGGGCTGGGCTGGGCTGCGCTGGGCTGGGCTGGGCTGGGCTGGGCGGCGGGACGGCGACACCGAGTCCCCGGGGCGGTGCTGGGCTGGGGCACCCCTACCCCGCACATCACCGCACACCCCCCCACCCCGCACTGCCCCCGACCCCGCGCCCCTCATCCCACCCCGGGACGCCCCTCCAGCCCGCCCCGCTCCCTACACCTTCCCCCTGACAAACAGCAAAGCACTCACAGCCTTCCCCAGCAGCACTGGGATCTGCTTCCCAGGCAGTCACCGCTCCATGGAAGTGTCCAGTAAAGCTTCCCAGGAAATGTAGCGCATGGTCTTGGTAAAGAAGTCAGGGAGCGGAGGAGTTACCAGGGATCCAGGAGTAGCAGGGGCCCCACGCAGCCCAGAGGGACAGGTCTGGAGGTGTCCAGTGTGTCCCTGGTGTGATGTCCTCGCTGAGCAGCTTCAGCATTCCAGTGTTTCCCTATCCCAGGGCCCGCAGCAGCCCCGGGGAGGATGCCAAGGCTGGAGGGCCCAGGTCACCCCCATGGGCCGTGGTGCTCCCCACCTCACAGGGCAGAGTTGCTCTTTCAGTTAAAGCCCACTCTTGCTACAGCAACAGACACAGTTCCCATTGTTCTCCTCCCAGAGAATGCTTGAACCACACTATGGATTCACCAGCAACTGCCCTTTGTTCTTCAGGGTCTTTGCCTGGGAATGAAGGCAATTATCCCATCCCAACGCCTCTGCTCTCGCAATAAATCTCCCACAGAAGAATGGACCTTGGAGGCAGCTGCTCTGGGCTGCTTAGTCACCACTGCCAGCTGGGAAACAGCTTGGCAGTCCTGGACAGCGCAGCATGGAGTGCCAAAGGCCGTGGACAGCACGGCCCTACACCCCCTGTTTTGGCCAAAACTGGATCCTGCTTCCCTCAGCAGTGGAGGGAGCAAATGGCATGAGACAGAGCCCATGTTTACACCACGCATCTTTGGAAGAAAAGTACTAAATTATTTCAAACTTAGGACTGGGTTAGGTTTAATGAGAGTCAGCATTTCCCAGCAGACAGTAAAGCACGTTCCTTATGCCTGTGTTTTAGACAGAATGAATCATCTTTTGTAACAGCACAAAATGCAGTTTTCTGGTTGCATCAGGAATAGGATCCAGCTCCCAGCCCCCAGTACTCTTTTCTGTATTGACAAATAAACCTTCCTCTGTGCACATGCAGAAAGGTGAGGAGAAATTTCCCGTGATCACTGAACTGAGATCTGAGTCTCCAGCCTCAGCTACACAAGTTCTTTGGCTTTAAATCTGAACTAACTTCCATAATTACATCCTGGACTTTCAAATAAGATGTGATGCTTTGGCTGGCATCAAGGACAGCTCTAGAGACCCTGGCAAGAAAGCATCGCTGGCATTTCAAAGAAAAGGTCACAGCCAGCAAGTGGAAGCCAACAGTTGGCATCTCATTGTGCTTTCAGCTAAAATCACACTGAAAAGGCCCCAAAGAGCTCAGTCTAGAAAGCAGGTGCAGTGCCTGGCCTGAGGGACAATTCCTTTGGACCTCCCAGCTCTCCTGAGGATTTCCTTGCACATGTGGGCACTGCCATGGAGCAGAGTCATCACCAGCACTGCTGGCCATTCCTCGTGGTATGGCAATAACTCCCACAGAAGCAGTCAGCTGTCTCCTTAGGGCAACTGCGGTTCCCACAGTCACCTCCACTCACACATCTCAAAATAAATTAGAAATAACAGAGTTCCTAGAGTTAAGAGGTCTCCATCCAGTGCATGAAGACCCTGGCAGGCAGACATATGACCTCAGGATGGTGAGATGGCAGAACCCCAGTGCACTTTTAATGCTGGTAAATCTCTCTAATAAGCAGCTGAGCAGAGGGCAAGTCGTGTTGCACCGTTTGGGTGATGCTGTCACTCTAGGTTAGCCTGGTTTGGAGTGGGCTGCAATTCTGTTTACACGCAGGCAATTAAAAAAATCAGCTCAGGTGCATTTTAAGGAGCGCTATCCTTAACAGTGAGTAAACCCCGAGCTGCCACCCTCAAGGCACATCTTTCACACAACCCTTGGAAGAGCTTCCCAGCACACGGGCAAGCAACATGTTAATCTTCATAAATCAAATATTTGCCAAATGGAGTAGAAAGCCATGTGTCTGAGCAAGATGCACTGAGAAATGGAACAAAGCATGGTGTGTGTCAGGGATCACCCACTCAAGTGAAGGCCTGTCCCTTGCAGTGATGCTTCAAAACAGCATTCCCTTAGCCCAGCTGTAGATGTTATTCTCCTCTAGCCTTTTTCCCCCTTACTTTTTACCGCTCGAAACGGATGTTCTCTCTAACCCAGTTTCTCCCCATGAAGTTTATGCCACCCAAACTTTGCATTAGAGTTGGTTCTGAGCCAAGGCAGGGTTTGACAGGTGTTGACTCAGAAGGCACCAGTAGAAGAGAAGCAGACTTACCTCCCCTCCCAGTCCTGGGGCTGTGAAAGTGTGTCACACAACTGCTGTATCTCAGTTGTGTTACACTTTCACACCTCTGAATGTTTCACAAGCTCCTGTTTGGTGCTGATGCCTCACACTGATACCAGCACTGCAGTTCAGAGCTGCCCTGGGGTCTTTATTTATCTGCATATGGATGTTTCTCTTTGTTTCTGCAAGGCAACGAACTGACAGCATGGATTCTCCATCCTAGTAAACCATATTTGACTCCCCAGCTATTTACTATTCAGAAAGAAGAGTGAAGCAGTCACTGCTGTCCTATGGAGTCCAGCTGGCTGAAAGGCTGTTGGTTTCTGCTCCTGTGAGACCCTCAGGCCAGCTCTCCCAAAAGAAGATTCATCAGTGTTCAGGAGCAATTAACCCTGCACTGCAGTGCTCTGGTCATGGCACAACTTCCTGCTGTTCCTGCTGACAGGGAGCTGTCAGTGCAGGACATCCCATCTCTGTCACTCCAAGCAAGCTGTTAACACACAGTAACACTCTCACATGGACCAAGTTGTCAGAAGCAGTGGTGTCTGGAAAAATCTAGACAACTCTTCCAGCTCCTCTGGACAAAGGCATGGTGTCACCACCTGACCTCCACACACACCCTACCCAGACGACTGGTCTGTAGCTACACAGCAACCACTGACCAGACGAGCAGGAGTCATCAAGTACACAGGCTGGACTTTGGATGGCAGATGTCATTTCCCATTCACAGCTCTGCAGGAAGGGACTTAGAAGACACGTGCTCAAGCTAATTCTTCAGGTATCCAGACAAATTCTTCACCCTGCACACTGCAAGTCTGAGCTGATGTGATTTTATGGCCAGACATCTTCATGTTTGGCAATGCCACTATTTGTCTAGTTCTCTTAGTTTCCTCTCCCCCTCACCTTTCAAGCCTGTCACATCAGGGCTGACCAAACTTCCTGATGCTACAGGCTTCACATCAAAAGCCTGGTAGGTCAAGGATATGTCCCCCAGGAAGCTGAGGGGAGAGGGCACAAGGTCAGAGGCAGGCAGAGCAATACCTCCCCAAGGGGACAGAGCGACCCAACATGCAGGTCAAGAGCCTGCCTGTACCAGGTCACCTCCTTGCACAGAGACTGCACAGTTCTCCCTGCAGTGCTCACCCTACTGTGCCCCTGCCAGCAGCAGTGTGACCTCCCTCCAGCACAGCACCCACACCTCAGTCACCCACGAACAGGGGCCGTGCAGGGGCTTTGCAGTGGGTGGCTCTTTTAAACAGCCAGAGTGCCACTTATGGAGAATAGCCCAGGGCACGGAACTTGCATTAGTTGGGTAAAAAATCTGTTCTGTGGAGGCTGGTGTTTAGTCCTGGCCCTGGCTGAGCAGAACTCCCACTGCAGTTTTAGTGCACAGAGCCCCACCTGGTTTAATTTTCTATGATACACTGACAAGACATCTCAGCTGAGAAGAAAGTTTCCTCCACAACCCCAGGCTTACATTTCTAAGGCCAAGGATCCTGTTCCAGTGCTATTTTGCTTTCTAGACTTGCTTGTAGAGTTAGATTTAACCAGGGTTTTATTTTCTTGTTTTTTGCTTCTTAAATGCCCCAAGTCTCAGTGAGGTTTGTTTCAACAATCCCATGTGGACATGCCAGCCTTAATCTCACTCTTCCAGGCCCTTCTCATTGTCTGGGCTGAAAGCCCAACGCAGAGCCTCCCCGCTAATTGCCAGCTTTCTGTTTCCCAGTGACAGGTGTATTGTCTGGAGGAACAGACCCAATTGTGTCCCTGCGCAGTGGGACATCAGCTCCTGATATTACAGAGCCTTTCAGGGAGCTTGGGCACGGCTGGTTATTTAGTGCCATCATTTATAACCAATCTGTGTAGCCTAGAAACTTAGAAAAAGCAGGAGCTGTCTTTATTATTCATCTTGGTGGTTTTTTTTTTCGTCAGGTTCCTAACTACTCGTAAATCTCCCATCCTCCTACCAGCAAGACAGGGCATTTGGTGCTGATCCTCTTTGAAATACTAAAGGTCTCTGATATTTTTTCCATAGTGTGCTAATAAAGGGGTTTTGGTGGTTTAAGCAGACATCCACTGTGCCTCTCCTCGAACCTGGAATCACAACCAGCAAAAACTCCGCGAACTGTCATTCCTCTGAGGTGTTGATGTGCACGGGCTCAGGTCACAAACATCATGGAGGGATGCTTTATGTCCTCTGGAGATGTGAGGAACACCCTGAGGCAGGGAGCTCGCTTTGGGGGACAGTGACTGCGCCTGCTTTATCAAGGGAAAGAGAGGGGCTCTGGTGCTCAGACAGGGTGAGGAAAGGCAGCAGTGAGAGAGCTCCTGAGAGATGAGAGGAAAAAGTGCAAGAATAATATTAGAGCCAGATTGCATCTGTCTTTCCCATTTTTCCCATTAAAGGATAAAGCTTTCCATACGTGGCTGTTGCACAACAGCAGAGCTCCAGCCAGTGCGGCAGCACCACGCCACCAGAAACGCAACAGACCATGGAGCAGATGGCCCAAGTTTTTGCTGCAGGAACCTGGCAGTGCAGAGACCATCTCTTTGCTGGATTTAATCATGCCAGTCACACGGCAGGAGGGTCTAGAAACAACCAGCATAAGCAGTTCCACATCAGCTTACAGGAACACAGATGCTGAGGGAGAGGAAGCACATCGTGTCCGGCTGAGCCCTGGGTGCCTCCGCAGTTTTGGAGTTCAGTCAACTCCAGTGCACATTCCCAGTCTGAATGGACTCCCCACTTCACATTCCTTTTACTGACACGCAGCAGCACCTCTGAGAACAGCACAGACACTTCTTCATACCTGAAACTCTCTTCCTCCTCTTCCAACTTGTGAGGTTTCCCCAGCTTGTTCTGCCAGAACCTCAATAAAACTGGAAAGTTGATTCCAACACTACTAGAAGAAGGACTTTTGCAATTATCAAAGGGCACCAGAAATTCAGGGACTTCTAAACAGCATTGACAAGAGATAGTGTCATAGTGA
The DNA here is from genome assembly GCA_036023395.1 of Myiotriccus ornatus. Classification (NCBI taxonomy): domain Eukaryota; kingdom Metazoa; phylum Chordata; class Aves; order Passeriformes; family Tyrannidae; genus Myiotriccus; species Myiotriccus ornatus. Next base: position 1,088,308 of record JAYRBT010000038.1, read on the forward strand.
CTGGAGCACTGCGATGCTAGAAACAGCACAAGATCAGCGCTGGCCTTCTTGAATTTCCAGCCCCTCAGAATTTGCCTGAAGGCAAGCAAAGGGCTCTTTGGGTACTTCATTTGTCCCCTCCCTTGGAGGGACACAGACTATTCCTACATCTACACCTTTGCCAGCAACTTTTCCCATTCAGAAAATGGTTCTTTCAGAAACTCTTGGGAACTTGCTTTACATCTCAGTGCACCATCCCCTTGCCTGCACCACTTGTCTGCTCCCAGCTTCAACCTCTTCTTTCAGTTTTCAGAGTAATGAAGGCACCCTCTTGGACTGAAGTCAACTCTATTTCCTCTAATGAATTTAAATATCTCAAATAAGTCTCCTGCTTTTGGAAGTTTCAGTTGCAGTGAAGAAGATCCCAGTGAGATCCCCTTCTGTCCTGACCGGGGCAAACACTTACTCGGTTAGCTTTGGTTTAGCCACAGGTTGGTAGAGTTTGAGTCTATCTAGTTCTGATCTTGTCAGAATTGTATGTAAGTTCTCTGACAGATTCTTGGCTTGCAGCTTGTTAACAGATCGTTGTTGAGGCAAGATGTTTGAAATTAGAGTGGTTTGGAACAGGAGAGACACATGGTGCATTTATTCTCCAGTTCAGTGATTATCTCTGCCTGGCTCCACTCCTAACACAAGTTCACCTTGGGACATTACAGGAGTTGCTGGCTAGTTTGGGAACTAGGAATATGCACCACATTCCAACATAGGAATATGCTGGAATAAACCCCAGACATAGCCATGACGAGGGTAGGAAGCAATGTAAATGCTGGACAGTTTGTATTGCCTCTGGACAGCTCTAATAAAAACTCGTCCCTGGCAGGGCTGGGGGGTGCAGGGCCCCAGCCTCACCTGGTGAGACTTGACTTTCTGTAACTCCCTTATTCTAGAGAGCAACAACTGCCTGGTGAGTTACTGGACTTACCCTGAAACAGCGTGTTGGTCTCTCATACTGCAAGAGCAGGTGCAGGCTTTGTGGAGTAAAATTGTACTGAAGACTTTGCTAAACATTCCAAGTCACCCAATGTCTCTTTAGAAGGTCCAAGGAGTCAAGATGTCATTTGGCCCTCTCACAAAGAGGAAACACTGAACACAAAGCTGGGAAACAGGCAGGTGTCAGTGCAGACACCCAAATACCTGGGAGTTAATGCATTACACACACAGAGCTCCAGTGCCCATCTGCTGACATAACACACTCCTGGTATCCCGAGTAAGTTTTAAAAAATGTGTCTGGAGTGCTATTTAACTTCCCTGTCAGATGTCTTGTAGGATGATAAACCTGGATTGCAGCTTTGTTAAGGCTAGAAACAGATTCCAGGATTGCTTTACAAAGAAATAAGGGGAAAAGTTTACATTTTTCAGGCTTCAGAGCAGGTTAAGGTGAGGTCTGAAGTGTGCAGACCTACACGTTCCCAGAGGATATCTCAGTGCAGAACTGACCTTCCTTGTGCTAGACAGCAACAGATGAACAGCCCATTTGGTGTCTGTCAGGAGCCACACAAGCACTCCTTTATATATTGGACCAGAACATTAAAAATCAGTTGAATTTCTCACTCCCTTCCCCAGTGTTTATTCTTCTACTTTTGGGCTTCCCAAGCTCTTCAGGACAGCACCGCCCCACTGTGCCTCCTCCAGCCCAGCACAGTGGGTGCCCAGTGACATCCTCCCGCCCATCGCTGTTGTCAGGGCTCAGTGACATCTGCACTGCAGGGCTCTGAAGGACACAGACGTGACACCCATGTCTACAGCAGAGAGCACCACTCAGAAACAAAGTCCACAAAGCAACAGCTGTGGCAAAGCCCGTGTCAGACGATCAGAGAAGATGTTGTAACCATCAGCAGCATCCACATAAATGGGACTGGCAATAGGTATCCTGTGAAGCTGAGAGGGAGAAACAAGGATTAGTCTGACTCTCAGCCAGCCACTAACCAGCAGTAGATGGAGCTAGTGGTGCACTCGGGTGGCTTTGAACCAGGGAAGAGATGTACCTGCACATCTGCGGAAGAGCCAGTCGCATACCTGGGAGGATCTGGAAAGGCTCTATATTACTAGAAGGTAAACCAATAACTGCAGGACATCTGCTTAGTTGTCAAGGACCAAGAGGGAAATAAAGCTGTTGTCCCCTCTAGCTAAAACCTGCTGTTTCCTTTTCCCCAGGCTCCCCACCACCAACTGCTCTACAGTTTGTATGCCAATCCAATTTTGACGCCTGTAAGTCACCCCAGAGACTGTTTATTTTAACTTTATCAAGTGAAGAGAAAAACAACTGTGTTAGGATGAAAAAAGAGCATCTGGCAGCAGGATATTCTGTCTCTCAGACAGCTTTCCAGCCTTACTGGTGTACAAGAACACGGGATTTCAGTTACCCACGGGTTGAAAGAAGGGGAGAATGGGGTGCAGAGTGCAGGCTCTCTGTGTGTTTGTCTTAAAGATGGTCTTTTGTGGTCTGGTAGCTTTTCTCTGCGAGATTGGCACAGTCAAGAAAGAGGCTGGGGTTTGGTTTTCTTCCCTGTGGCTGTTTCTGTTCTCTTCCATCGGCAAGCACTTTGAGCACTGGAGGAAAAAGGAGACGTCGCCCAGTAGGTTTGCCCAGCCCACCATTTCTGTTTGTTTGCTTTCTCCTGAGGAACACCCTGACGGAGGAAACTCATTTTTCAGACATTTGGAGGGACAGTGCAGAGACGTCGGTCAGGGTGGAGACGCGGGCCCCCAGCTCTGCCAGTGGGCCACGTGCTGACGGGGTGCTGTTCGGAGGGAGGCCGCGCCACGCCCGAGCCGCTCCTGGCGTGGGAGCCACCCTTCCTCCGGGAGCGAAAGCAGGAGCTCCTCTCAGCCCCTACCCCAGCGACACCGCGCTCCGAGCACGACCTGCCGCGGGGAGGAAGGCGCTTCCTTGGCAAAGTATTTGTGTACTTGGGGGAAGTTTCTTTCAGGCAGGAAGCCAGCGAGCTGCTTACGTGGTTGTGTTGCTCTGCAAGAGAAAGAGCCCCATGCAAGTAACGTTTAATGTTTGGAACAAAAGAAAAACACACCACCTTATTTTAATCAACAGGATTTTTAATTTCAGGCACTTACACATCTAGAAGGCACATAAGATATGTGGTAGAGTTCAGAAAATTCTCTCTACTTTTCTGCCTTGCTTTAAAGCATAACCTTCCTGCAGATGTAGCCAGAAGTTCTGTTCTCGGTGGACACATTAGCACCTTCCTTTAATGGGTCAGGACACTGGAGGAGAAGTTAGATCGGTGGTCGGATGTAGTTTGTCCAGCAAACACCAAATTAATTTTACTGACCTTGACATACAACAGGACTCCCCTAATTTTGAAAATGGACATCTCTCTGCTTTCTTTCCCTAAAGAACCATTACATCAACAGCGCATCAGTTTTAGGTCGGTTTTCATTTCCTCATGCAGTTACATGTTCTTTGCAAGACTGAAACAAAAAAGTTGGGGTTTCATCCCCCCCCCGTTTTGTCCTTCTCCATCCTTTCCTTTTCTTCGAAACTCTCAAAGCTTCTCACAAAACCCTTTAGACAGGTCGTACTACTCGTAGACAGGGCAGACTCAGATGAGATGTTAGACAAACGTTTGGGTGCTCGGACTGGAACTGGCCAGGGCAGCCCTGGGGGTGTTCGAGAGGCGTCTGGGGGGATGGGGGGCAGTGCTCTGGGGCTGACAGTGGCAGCGCTGGACTGGCTGACCTCAAAGGCCCCCTCCAGCCTTCAGGATTCCGTGGTGCCCGCCCCTCATCCCCCCTGATCCCCCCTCATCGCCCCTCATCCCCCATCGCCCCCATCGCCCCTCATCCCCCCTCAGTCCCCTCATCGCCCCTGATCCCCCTCATCGCCCTCATCCCCCCTCACCCCCCCTCATCGCCCCTCATCCCCCTCATCGCCCCTCATCC
>JAYRBT010000038.1:1092346-1156252 GCA_036023395.1 Myiotriccus ornatus
CGGGGCAGCGCCGGGGACCCCTCCGGCCGCCTCACCCCGCTGTGTTGCAGGAACTCGCTGCTGGAGGCCGAGCTCGCCCAGAAGGGGCTGCGGGTGCCCGCGCCGCGCAAGACGGGCACCACCATCGCCGGCGTCGTGTTCAAGGTGAGGGGCGGGGGCCGCGCCCGCACAGGCCCCGGCGCGGCCGAGGCTCCGCGCTGCTGCTGAGTCACCCCCGCCGGCCCGGCCCGGCCCCCGGGAGCGGCAATAACTCTCCCTTCCTCTAGGATGGCATCGTTCTCGGAGCGGATACGAGGGCAACCGAGGGGATGGTTGTTGCTGACAAGAACTGTTCAAAAATACACTTCATTTCCCCCAATATCTAGTAAGTGTTGATATTGTTTGTTGTGTAATAAATGGTTAATTATGTCTATTACTGTGTGATGGTGTTGGTAATTCTACTGGGGTTTTTAGCTCTGTCCTTTGCTAACACCAGATATTAAGATGTGCTTGAAAATGATAATTTATTAGCAAGGCTTGAAGATTTGTGGTTTTCTATTTACACTTAAGCAGGCTATCTTGTTTCTTGCTCTGAAAATAGTGACTGTATGAGAACTTTATTTCCTCAATTTTATAAAGAGAAAATTTCTACTTGTTGCATAAAGCATAGAGGCTTTTGCCTCCCCTGCCCTCCCCACCTTTTCCTAACTTGCTCATAACGCTTTTCAGCTGTTGTGGTGCTGGAACAGCTGCAGACACTGAGATGACAACTCAGCTGATCTCCTCCAACCTGGAGCTCCACTCCCTGTCCACGGGACGACTTCCAAGGGTTGTCACGGCCAACCGGATGCTCAAGCAGATGCTGTTCAGGTAACTGAGTGGGCTTCTTGTTTATTAACAGTGCTGTTAAAACCTCCCTCAGCCTCCTTACCCTTCATAACAAGACTTTCTAATTGCTCTTTGCTTGGCGGGCCTTTAAACTGAGATGGAAGAGAAATCAAAGTTTTAGAGAGTTGAGACCATAGTTGTGCCGTGGTGCAGTGATCACGTGGCAAAAATAGAAAGGTATTAATTTAAAAGACTGTTGATCACACCCATGAAGAACTGTCACGTACCTTGGGTGAGATGGATGGGCCAGTAATAATGTAATGTGCAGGTCTGTAAAACTGGGAGTATTATGTGACTTGCAATAGAAGCACTGCCTCAGAATGTCTGCTGGACAGTGAAATAAACTGTATTTTCCCAAATTTCTGAACTTATTGCTCCCAGCTGGTGGCAGAGCTGTGGGACAGTTCTCCAACACCAGTGTTGTGTTAAACAGAACCACAGCTGTATGGTGGGTTCAGACTCACAAACAAACCCTGCTCTCAGGTACCAAGGCTACATCGGTGCTGCCCTGGTTCTGGGGGGAGTGGACATCACGGGCCCTCACCTGTACAGCATCCACCCCCACGGATCAACTGACAAGCTGCCCTACGTCACCATGGGTGAGTGACAAAAACTAGCTGACTGAAAAAAATTCCTTGGAAGTGTGGCTTGCTGACTGAAGTCCTGACTTGTGGTTCATATAAATTTCACTTGGGGAACTCGGGCAGTTTTTAAAGGGAACCTCGTTTTTGGTACAACCGTGCAAGTGTGATGGAGAGTTAACCCTGCGGTGCTGGTGCCATGCGAGGAGCGCCCATGGCCCGCACGGTTAACCCTGCGGTGCTGGTGCCATGCGAGGAGCGCCCATGGCCCGCACGGTTGGTGCTGCGGTGCTGGTGCCATGCGAGGAGCGCCCATGGCCGCACGGTTAACCCTGCGGTGGCGCTGCGGGGCCGCGGGATGGCGCCGCTGCCCCGGGAACGGCCAGCCCAGCCCCGTCATGTGTGTCATTGTGCGGGATTCGTGCTGCCGATCCCCGATCCACAGCGCTGCCCGCTCCCAGCATCGTGGCCCTACAGCTGCGCTGTCCCGGAGCTGCTGCACCTTCCCTGGAGCCAGCCACGCACTCTCCACTGGGCACACGGTGACATTCCTGCTTTAACGGGTGGCATTTCTGAAAATCCTGCCTGCTCCTCTTTCCCTCCACAAAAATAACACAGTAGCAGGCTAAGTTCAAACGAATAGGAAGCAGAATATCAATGGATTAAGCTCCTCGTAGCTTAAACTTTGATTTGCTGTCGGCAGTACCAGGTCTGGCTGGAGCTTACACGCTCCCTTTGGTCACACCTCAGACAAAGCCCTGCTCGCCATCAGTGTCCTTTACCTTTCCACCACTCCTGGTGCACTGCTCCTTCCTCCAGTGACTAGCAGACAATTTAGTAAAAAAGTAGCTTATGCATGTAGGTGAAAGATAGAATTGACACAGCAGAAAAACTATCAAAATTCAAATCATAGATAGCAATTGGAGTTGTATTTCAGTGTTATTTAGCCTGATCTATTGTTTGTTGTTTTTTTCCCCAAGTGTTCTAAACGCAGTTTGTGTAAATCAGGGTAGGTATTTTTGGCCAGTTAGCTTCTGGAAATTCAGTATTAAATAGGAAAGAAGGTTGAGAAGTTGGATTTTGTTTTGGTGTGCTGGAGTTTGTCTGTGGATGGACACAGTGGTGTCCTGCCTTGCAAGGGAAATTTAAAAGGTACTTGGTGCTTACTCAGGAGTGAGAACATCAAATTAAACTGTTTATGCTGACAAAGGACAAAATTGGATTTCAGCAAACGATGCAAGATTGTCTGATGGCTTGGCTTGTCTAGGAAAGCTTCTGGCCAAGACTTCTAATGAAATGCACGCATAAAATTAAAGCACTTGGAGTGTGTAGTTGAGCTTTCGGAAGCAGGCGGAGTGTTCAGGGGTCTCTGGTGGCTGGAGCTGCTCCCCTGGTGCCAGTGGTGCTTCATATTCATAAATCAGCTCTTCATGCACTGGCAGTGTCGTGCTGCAGAGCAAGCACTCCCACTGCTGGGAGCCAGCCCCCAGCCAGGATCCGGCTGAAAAATGATCCCAGTCCGTGGGGCTGCGGAGATCACGGAATTTTTACCTGGGATGAGCAGCAAATTGAATAACAATGAGTGCGTGTGAATAAATGCCCTGTCAGGGAGCCCTGGCAGTGATGGATTAGGAAGTGCTAAATGTTGCTCTCTCAAGGCTCTGCACATCCTCCAGTGTGGCAGGTGGGGGAGCAAACAGGTCCTTGGGTGAGGAAATGGACTGTACTTAGCAAGAAGAACTTGTCTGCAGTGAAGGTTCTGCTAGAAAGATCCAGTTCATCTCTTTTAGAGAAGCTCCTGCAGCTACAAAACACAGAGAAGATTATTGTCAGCTGGATTTTTTTGCTATGTGTCAATAATTATCTTTCACTTTAAATCCATACTGAAGTGGTGCAACTGCTCAAGTGAAGACCAGATAGTATTTTTGAAGTGAATTTGTTACAACTGCATCCAGGAAATTTAATAACTTTGTTGTGAAAATTCAGGAAATGACCAATGCTCTTTAAGAAAAAAATTAATTCTCTTATGGTCTTATAACTTACCTGATTAATGCCAGTCATCAGACTGAAAAGCATTTTTCTCAGATTAGAGCTTTACCTCTCAGCTGCTGTAGCTCTTTAGAATTTGCTTGGCAGTCAATATTTTAATATATTAAAATACTAAATTAGGACTTCCTGAGTATTTGTTTCTGAAGTGTAGCTTACTGAAAATGTATGCAAAAAAATTTCTTTGGAATTGAAATGGCATGTTTTTCTTGATGGTTGTGTTTCCAAGGGTGTTAAATGTAACCATTCGTAGCAGTTAATGGGTTCTAAAGATCCACCTGAAGGGTTTTTCACTGAATGGTATATAAGAGAAACAAATGGTAACTTAACGAATCATTCTTTGTTTTCATTCTTAGTGCTCAGGCACAGCAGAAAGAGGATCTTTAAACATGTAAAAAAAAAAATCCAAGAGAGGACATTTCCTATTTCTGCATCGGCTGTGTGTTGAGCTTAGTTTGAAATCTTACCTAAGATAAACACCTGGTTTGGTGTCCCTTGAATCTGAGCTCAGGTAGATGCTCAATGACACGTTACTACCCAGCTTCCCTGAGGGTTCTGATAGATTTGAGGTGGAACTGCTGCACCTTAGGAGGGCTGAGTCCGAACTGGTGGTGACTGAGATCAGTTATTGTGTGTATGAGGTGGGAAATCCATCCCTAATTAATGGATGGTGTTTTGCTGTGTTTGGATTTTATCTTTCTCCAGACATTATGTTTGGGAATTGGGAAGCTTGTTTCTACATAAAGGCAAAGCATGCTTGTTAAAAATGAATTATTGTGCGAGTGCACGGACAAGAGAGCAGCTGTTTCCACACACACAAACAAGTTCTCCACAGACCCTTAATATCCAAGTTTTCTGTGTTTTTATAGGAACTGCAATAAGAAAACCTTATTGCAGTGTTTACTTAAGTTCCCAGATTTTATTGCCTGCTCTCCTGTTACAATGCAGCTTTCACAAGGCAGTTGAAGTGCTTGGAACGCTGTGGGGTTGTTTGGATGGTGTGTGGAATTTGAGGAGGGGGCAGTGGGTGTCCTGGGACAGTGGAGCTCTCCCCAGGCTGGGGAGTGACTGGCCCTGGCTGCTGGGCACTGCTGCGTGCCCAGGGGCTGGTGCTGCCCCCACAGGGCAGGGGGGCTTTCCCTGGCTCCCGTGCCACAGGTGGGTGTCTGTGTGCCGGGATTTCCCACTGCAGTGGGCAAACAGCACGTGGAGACACTGGGAAGCGTTCATCATCGGTGTGGCTTACATCTGGTGCCAGGAGGAGTGCAGAATGTTCACTCTGCTGTTTAAGATAAAATCTGTTCTTTCAGAGAATGCTTAGCTGTGCTGGGAGGCTTTTGCTAAGGCAGTTTTTAAATGTAAGCTTATAAAGCTTATGATTGGGGTTTATAAGCACTAGATAAAAAAGCAAACGAGTCTGTTTAGCTTTTCCAGCTTTACTTCCTGTTCTGTTAGAGCCTCCTCAGAATCTTGGTTTTCAGATGTAAATGTCTGCATGTTGGTTTAATTAAGCTAAGACTTTCAACAACTCTTTGAAAATTTACATTGTAGGACTTGTCTGTATTTAGTTATTTAAAGTTGATTCTGGATTTGGCACTTATTGTGTGTTGGTAACATAGATAAATAATTAAGTGTAATTATGTATACAGGATTTCATGTACTGTAACGTAAGGTTCCCCCTGCCTTTTTATTTTGTCTTTTTCCTTGAAGTCTGCTGAGTTCCTCCCCACTGGTTCTTTTGGGAACTTATTTTAAAAGGAGCTGGAGGAATTAATCCTGCCTGAGCCATGATGAGATTGTTATCAATAATTTTTACTTGTAAATAGAATTTTTAAGGAATTAAGACCACTTTTTCTTAGCTCAGTAGCTAATGTGTTAATTTCAGTCAAACTGTGCATTTGTACCTTTTATATTTTGTTCTTGCATGTTTTTTAGTCTTTGCACTCTCATTTTGTCAAATAAACTTTCTCCAAGGGTAGGATTGTTTCCCAGCTATAGGATTTCCGTTCTGCTCGTGTAGGCCTTCATTTGGGTGTAGCAAGAATGTGGCCCTGCTTTGAGACTATAGCTCAGATATTTTTTTTCCTCACTAGAAATGTTCCTATGTCATTCCAGAAGAATTACTATTTCGTGGTTCAGGTCCTGTATTTGTTTTGGCCCATGCCTTATTTTGACCTTGTTTGAAGGATCAGTAAAATTCCTTTTATTTGTGATTTGCTCTGTGGTATCAGCTGTTTGTATCAGCAGTTCATTTCTGCTTAAAAATCTGTTTTATTCCCAGTTTCAGCATTTAAAAAATGGAGTTGTGTATTGCTCCAAGGTATAAATGAATAGTCATTGCCTGTAATACAAGTACACACTTAGAGTGTCCTACTGCTTTTAGATGTGATGTATTTGGTACTGTAAAGGTAATGATCCTCAACCACAGCAATATTCTGTAACAGGAATATCTGTCATATTCATTGGGATTACCATGTTCATTGATTTGTGTCTGTAAATCTGCTGTTTCAACCCTTTAAATTTGATCTATAATTGGACCTCCTTAAATGGTTCAGCTAAGGTAGTCTGTATTTTCTCAACAGTGTCACTGTCAGCTTCTCCTTTTTCATTATACATTCAGCAGACTTGATAAAATCAGCAGGACACCTCATTTGAAACTGTTTAATCGCTGCCTTTTGCTTTCACTAAACCATTGAGGTGGTCAAGCGATATACACAAATCATTTTAAATAGGAAATATGGCTTTCTCTGTGACCCAGCTAAACAGATAGCGGTATGCAAAACAAGTTAAAAAGTAATAAATGCCAAAAAATCTTCTAATTGGAGTAAAAAATTGCAGGTAACTTTATTCACTCCCCAAAAGTAGTGCTCTCTGAAATATGGGTAGGGCCACAGACAGACAAGATAATCTTCCTGAAGGCTCACTTTCTGAACAAAGCAAGTTTACAGTTTGAAATAGTATCATCCTGCTTTTTGTATGAATTCTGGGAGGCCCGTTTATAGCTCTGCAGTCCCAGTGCTTTGGGCAGAGATGGCTCCTGTTCACTGCACTTGCACCTCCTCCCCTCTGGAGAAGGAACGTTGAACTCATGGTTTCCTCTCTGTCACCTTGTTCAGCTGTTCTGTTCAATGTAGAAACAATGGCACAGAGTGAACGCACAGTAGCCTGTTTGCAGCTCGCTGGGGGAAATAGAGCTGGTGGCAGCAGCCCCTGCCCCGTTCGCGTGCCTGGGTTACCACCCCGTGTGTGGGGGCGACCGTGCCGGCTCGTCCGAGCCATCTCCCCATTCCCACGTCCCCTCTGCTGAGGCAGGAGCGGTGGAGGAGTAGGGATTCCACTAACTCTTTCTCTACCCTCATTTTCATATCTGGTGTTCCAGCTGGTCAGAAGCAAAAGGCTCTCAGGACGGGACTGTGCCGAGTGTGGGCACACAGGCTGCACCTCTGGGCTTAAATTAGGTGCTGGACTGAGCACTTCTGAGTGTGTGGTGAGCTGAGCTGGGCTTCACTCTGGTTTGTGCCGCTGAAATGCATTTTACTTTTCTCTGAAAATGTACCATCTGTAACTCCAGTGGCTCAAGGAGTGTCCTGATGTTGTCACCACAGGTTCCGGATCTCTGGCAGCCATGGCGGTGTTCGAGGATAAGTACAAACCCGACATGGAGGTAAGAGTCTTGGGGTTTGAAATCTCAGTGTTTCTTCCCTCAATAATCCCTCTGATCACAAGAAATTTAGGAGGTTTGAAGCTTTAAAGAAATTAAAACTGCTCTAGTTGTGCTGCACTTAAAATGTACTAGTGCCAGCTTACTGTTAAGTTGTAAAAATTGATGGATAAAATAAATTTGCAAGAAGCTGTATTTCTATATGGAAAAATATGTGCTTTTGATGTAGATGAAAGCTTTACAAACATACAGTTTACTGGTTGTAGCTGACTTCAGGAATTTACCAGCCCTTGCACAGTCAGTATTGCTGTTTTTTTATCAGTCAGTCCTTCTCTCTCAGTCTTGAAAAGAGAATGCTACAAAAAAGTGTTCATACAGTAGTACATGGCACAATCCTGGTTGATTTGGTATGTTCAGAACTAGTGTCTGCAATTTAACATCTACTTGAAAACTGATTATCAGAAAACTGTTATGGTTGTGAGGTTTGTTTTGCTGCTGACACTCATAGAAATTGAAAAATGTTTGGTTGTTAGAATCATTCAGGAGAGCTAACATCTGAGTGTCATAAGATCAGAAAAAGCTGTTCAGTTACAGATGGATGCAGTGCATTGTTTTTGTATTTTCTGTAGGATTTCCTTACACTTGGTTACACCATGTTCAGTGCTCCTAAACTAAACCCTGAAAATCCAGTTGTCTCCAGACCCACTGTTGATGAAAATAACCCCAAAGCAATTACAGGGCTTTCTGTAACTGTATTTTGTAAAATGCCTTACTAATGTCAAGCCCTCTTAAACCACATTAATCTCTTCAGACTTTCTGTGAACGCTTCTTCTCATTCCAATTGATTAATGATTCCACAGTAAAGAAAAAATGAGAATTGAACACAAAATTGAAAACTGATCCCATTAAAAATTACCTGCAACACTAACAGCACAATCGTTTCAGTCTAAAATGCAGATAAAACAAATCCTGCAGCTCTGCAGTATCCCTGAATAATGTGGAAAAGGAAAGCTTATTTACACCAGCAGAGGTCTTTGGATGTTCTTGGTTTTTGTTACTCAGCTGCTGTGGTTCAGTTCCTCCCCTTCAAGTGCACTGTGTTTGGGTGATGGTCCCATCAGGCCACCGAGTTCCTCTCTGTAGAGCCGATAATTTCAGATGTGATCTCGTGTTCCCTGTCCTGACGAGGCTCGGTGACTAATACCAGCTGATTTAAAACAAAACTCCCCGCCTGTTTTCAGAGGTTTGCCATTAGTTAATTGCAGAAGTGTTGGTAATAAGCAGTTTTCCAGCTATCCCTGGCCTGGCTCCTTCCCTGTCCGTGCTTGTGCAATAGCTGTAGGTGTGCCGAGTTGTGGACACGCAGTCGGATCAGGGCTCCTGTGGTGCCACGGTGTTTTGGGCACTGCCTGAAGACTCTGAGCTTTGGGTCTTCAGTGTATTTATAAATGTTACCAGAAATACTGGAATACTTTTAGCAGGCACTCCCGTGTCTTCGGGAGGGAGCATTACAGCAGATGGCTGAGAGAGCCACTCCAGAGAGGGAGACTCTCTGTTTTCCCCTCTCCCCTCATGCTGCTGTAAGAATGGCAGTCTCCTTTTCCAGCCTCCTGGCTGACTGTGCACTTGGTGTGTGTGCTGTTCCACTGAAAACATGGACTGAAATCCTGGGAATCAACAGCTACGGTACAACAATCCTCTTGCAGAGATACAAATGGCAAAGAGCTGTGCTGTGCAATCAGATTTTCATCTGATTCTCAGCTAGTTTTCAAGCTTGTATTTTAAGTCATTTTCTGTGTAAGAGCAACCGAAAAAGGCACCAAAAACTGGTAAATCTCCAAATTTTCCTATTTAGAAAGGTCATCCTCATTAAACTGTCTTCACACACAACCATAAGTGGCAGCAGATAGTCACTGTTATAACAAGCATGTAGAAATGCAGCCTACCAATTTGTTGAAATAGTTATTTAGATTTTGAGACTTGCATGTACCTTAACTCTTCCTTTGGTTTTCCTGGATAATCTGATACCTAGTAACAATTCAGGAAGTGTATTAACCAGCAAAGTTTCAGGTGCTAAAGCTCAGTTGTACTCTTTAACACTTCCTCATACTCTCTTATGGCTGCCACCTTATAATATTTACCTTTTAAGTCAGATGTGGGTTTTTTTTTTACAGTAAATTAACAAAATAGCAAATACTTCTATTGAAGTTCATCCAAATTAAATCTGAAGTATGCTATGTATATTTTACATAAAACTTCCTATGAAATGGCATTGAAAATAAACTTAAAATTCCCAGAGATTAATTTAATGAAATAGGTAGAAAATTATTATTTTCCTGTCAAGATCAATGCTCCTTTCTCTTGCACTAATTGTCAGTATATCTTGCTAGGGCTACTGGAGGGTAGTGGTGTGCTTCAAGACCATCACATCACAGGAAAATGATTCAAAGGCAAACTGTCCTGCACCCTCTGGTATCAACTTGCAAATTAGCATCTGGAATGTAATTAAACAAGCTTAATGAAAGTAGCAGCTGAATACTACTGGAAAAGACAATCAGCTTTTTTGCCTCTGATATATATTCTGTACTATTGAAGCTGATCACCAAACGCATCGTGTGAGCACAGTTAAAAAAAAATTAGCATTTATTTGAAGAATAGGAACTGTTTTTCATTCTGTTATGCTTTTGGCATGCACTGGTGTCCCAGGAGAGCCATGCCACAGCAGATAGTGCACAATATTTATAAATCCATGACAGGCAATAATAGCAACTTGAAAAATTCTTTTGCTAGAATTTCAAGTTGAGAGCTGCCAAAAGCTGAGAGGATCAAATCTGCAGTGGCAGCTGCTGTGCCCTACAGTTAGAATTGTAGACTTTGAAGATGCTCAACTAAAAAAAAAAAAAAAAATAAGAAAAAGACTGCAGGCTTAGCCAATTTTTGCAGGTTTCTAGAGCCCTGGCTCTCTGCCTTTTGAAGATGAGTTGCTGAAGCTTCTCCCAGTGCCTGAGGCGTGCTAACACCAGCAGGATGTGTTTTTTTCCATAGGCTTAGTGTGTCTTCAGCTTTAAGCAGCACATGCTCTGTCAGTGCCAGCTGTGATGCTGCTGTCCCTGGCTGCAGTGCCGGCAGCTGGTCCTTCCCACCCTCCTTCAGAGGGACGGGCGCTCCGGGTGCCACTTGTGCACCTGATTTATGGAGGCAGGGCGCTGGGAAGCGAGTGCTGGCCTCCAGAGGAGCCATTACAGAGCGCTGAGCATGGGAACACTTTCAGCCCTCAAGGCCTGGGGATGCTTCAAAAATGTAATGCCAAGCACCTAACTACTGTGGAACAATATTAATCTGTCATGTGGGCAGCTATAGATCTGCTTTAAAAAACATAAGTGGAAGAACAGCACATCTAATGGAGTGTTTTGAGCTCAGATCTTTCACTGCAGCCAATTTTTCTTCCAGTAGAGCCGCCACATGGTTTTTAAACCTCACAGTCATTTTGCAAATGCGTTCGTGCCTTCTGGTGTTAAACAATAACAAAGAAATACTGGATATGGAAACCATCGTGATCTGGGAAAAAAAGTGTCTACAGAATTAAATGCTGGAATTCTGGGTTTATCTATCCTGTGGTGGTTGAATTCCTCAGGAGATGGGGAGAGGGGATATATTTTATTCTGGTATTTGATTTCTGGTGTTTGAAAAGTAGAAGCTTTTTGTCTGTAGAAGAATTACTTGATCCACAGTGGGGCTGTGTTGTAGCCTTCTTGTTTAAGCAAGGAAATAGGCTGCTTGTAACTTCATTTCTTTTCTGTATTTCATCAAAAAAGCCAGGTTTAATAAAAAGAGGCTCCAAAAGGAAGAGAACCAGTAGAAGTCACAGAAAGCAGAGCTATTGCAAGGAAAAGGAAGTAAATCTTGGAGTAATGAGTTCAGGAGCACAGAATAGGTGGAAAAAAATGAAAGGAGATAGTCTGGCAGATACTTAATAATTATTTCTAGGATAGATCACTACAAATATGTGAGATTATATTTACAGTCATTTATTGTACCGTTTCTGAAGTGTGGCAGGAAATCAAGTGGTACTGAATGAAAACAAAAATACCCTGGAGGGTAAGAACAGATGAAAAGCAGAGGAGACTGTTCTGAGTGTGTTCCACATGGAACACAGCTCTCCCTCCTGCAGCAGCTTGCTGTCCCACCAGAGCTGTGTCTTCCTTCCCTGTTGGCCAGGTTTGCTTTGGTGGCCGTTCTGAAGTGGTGACTCTGCTCCTGTTTGGGACCAGCATGGGTTGGGAGCAATCTGGTGAGCAGTTTGGCGGGCAGGTTTGGGAGAAGTGATTTTTGAGGTACTTCCGAGTAGCCCTTATCCTGAGTGAAGCAGCTGAGGCGGGGAAGGCTTTCCTCTGGTTCCTTCACGTGCTCTGGGATCTTTGCTGTACCGAAGGGCAAAGTAGCCTGAGTGCAGCTTTCACCGTGTACCTCTCGTTTCACTAAAAAATGCATCAGGCACAGTACAAAATACTATGAAAACATGTCACTTCCTTCCATTTTTAAGCAGCTGACATGTAGATCCTTCAAATGTTCCTGTGCTCACATTCCCCACTGTCCCTCAATATGGTGGAATTATTTTTGTTTATTAAGTACCGACAGTAGTACTGGGCTATTTTTGGAGTCTGTCAGAACTCTCATTTCAGCAATAGTTGTCTCGCGGTGTGTGCTGGGGGCTGGGCGCGGTGACAGGCTGCAGATGAGCCCGAGTTCATTAGGGATGGAGATCAGAATGGCTGCGCCCACGGGCTCAGGTGTGGGGCTGATCCCGCCAGCTGACACGGCCGTAATGACTCTGCGGGACGGGCACCCCGTGCTGGGGGCTCCGCTCCGGCACACAATGGAGAGGAAGCCAGGCAGGGCAGCTAGGCTGCAGAGCCTGCCTGAGCTGCTTGGACCCCTGTTGGTGTCAAACACGGAGATTTCAGTAAATGGGGGGGGGAATCTGACTGGGTGAACAAAAAGCAGGACTTTGTGTTTGTGTATTTCATTACCCAGTGACAGGAGCTGAGGCTGTTAGTGGCATATCTTCACTCCTTGCTGCCAGAGCTCGGGGCGCTGCACCTTTCAGCTTTCCTGACATAGCTGTGTTAGTGTCTGCTGGAGACACGGATTTTCATGGGTAAATACCAGGTGTTAGTGCACACAGTCAGCCGGAAAATAAAGGCTTATCGGACCTGTTTGTTATTCTTAGGTTAGATAACAATTATCCTCTGGTCCCTCGTTTCTGCCTGACACGTTGGACAGTTTGTACAGTTTTCATCTTCTTTCTCAGAATTGTGCCCCGGATTGATTTCCTTTGTGGAACTGGTATTAAACAGGAAATAAGGGCTGATTTGGAATGTGCCAGCTAGGTGTGCTGTGGAGTGGCTGGGATTACAGGTGAGGAGTTTGGAGTGGATCAAAGCCCAGTTTGTGGGATGCTGCCCAAGTACCAGTCTGAGTTACCAGTGATACCCGGTAGTGCCGCCTTCCAGTTTGCTCTCTGCAGACTGTATTGAGGGAAACAAATGTTGCCTCTGTGTAAATTGGGCATTGCTGCATGACAAAGAGCAACAATTTCTTCACCTTTATGAAAGTAACACTTAAACTTTGTCCATAATAACGTAGAGAGGCTGGCCAGAAGCAGGGCTCTGTGTTCAGAGATCATTTCACTGCACAGGGTAGGGGGAGGACAGGTAATTATTTTTGATGCATTTCTCAGGAGCAGGTGTTCCAGTTTAAATTGTTCCAGTTTGTGTATCTCCCCTAAGTGCAGAACACAGGCAAAATGCACTGGAAAATATTTCACATGGCACAAAGCCCGAGTGCCGCTCCCGCAGCGAGGGCCGGCCAGGCCGAGGGCAATTGCTGTGAGGGAGTGGGGATGAGGCAGAGCTGGGAGCCAGCCCGGGCTTTATGGAGCACTTTGGTATATTAGGGAGGATAAATTACCAGAAAGGCCAAGGCTTCTTTTCCAAATAAAAGGTTGACCTTCATTCCCTTCCATCCTTTTGTCAGAGAACATCAAGGAATTTTAGCCGTAGTCTCTTGTAGGGTTGGCATAGCTGGGTGGGTGAGGGTTGCTGTGTTACTGAGGCTCTCCCAGTGTCAGAGGAGAACTTGCAGCCTGGCAGCATTTCCAGCCCTGGTACTGCTGAGAGAGTTCTCATTTTGAGAATCTGTTCCCAAAAAACCCAGGAACTTCACCCCTTTGCAAGAAGTGATGGATTAAATGAGTTTTCGCGTTCGTTCTTAGGTCAGATTGTGGGAGTGGTATTAAAAGAAATCTCGTAGTTGTGAGAGGAGCTTGTAATTTAATTCCGTGCCATTGGAAATATGGATTGCGCTGCTCCCCACGTAGGGGATGACATACAGCAGCTGATGTTATGGAATAGGAGCTCCGAATCATATAAGTTTCTTGCCTTGGCAGGTAATTTGACATAAATTGTTAATGTAAATCCAGGTTAGTGGGGAAGACATTATTTTACTAAAAAAGATAAACTGCTGATTAATTCAGTATAGAACTCAATTACAAATTGAAAGTGTCTCTGCGGGATGCCAGTACCCTAAAGACAGCAGATGTTGAATTGATACTCCAGCATATTTCACCCTGGTATGAAATATTAACGTGGTTTATTATACTGGTGGTGTATGATATCAGAGAGGGGGTGGGGATGAGCCTGGGCTCACAGGCAGCTTCCTTGGAACAGGGAAAAAAAATGTTATCTCTGAGAATAATAAGTAGGGACTACAGAGCAGTTTGTTTGGAAAGTTCTTAGTAGAAAATGGTTAGAAAAATAAACATTTACTGACACTTTAGTCACAATGACACTGCCATAAAATGCATAGGTCTAATATAGAAAAAATAAGAAATAAGAGACAAGGAATGTCATTCCTTGCTCCTGGGGCAGCCCTGGAAATGCACACTTTTTGGTGGAAGACTTGTAAATGGTCTGATCTCCACCCCACAGCCCCCACACAGCCCCTTACACCCCGTGCACTGCTGATGGCTCTCCCAAAGTCTAATTATGCTTCTCTAGGTGCTTTTGCCTTCAAGAAGTATTGCTTTCCTACCTCCAAATTCCCAACACTCCTTTATGGATTTATTTTTTTATTATCATTGTCCTTCCTGTAGCTTGTGATTTTTTTCCTTCCCTTCTGTTCCCACGGGAGTCTTGGGGATTCTCACTTTAAGTAGGATCAACTTTTTATATTCTGTAATTTGAGCATATTTCATTGTTGTAAAGGACTGTCGTGATAAGTATTTGTGTTTGTTTATTTTTACATAAATAGTTGCCTGCTTATATTCATTTTATACTAATATTGATATGCACTACATTTCAAATTCTTTGAAGGATTGCTGTTGGAGAACTGCACTGTGTGTATTGCATCTCTAACAGCATCCTGGTGACCTGCAGAAGGGATTCATTTTGTTTTGGTAAGAATTAGGAAAAAAAATAATTTCTAGAGTTTTGAAATCTGAAAAAGGCATTTCCTGTTTAACTTGCTTGTGGAGTTACAAAATGTTGTGGAAGTAATGTTCCCAAAGCCATTGCAGCTGCTCCCTTTGCTGCTGGAGCATAGTGATAAACTTGTTTACAGGCTGTTAGTAAAGACAGTATTAATACCGTGCAGAAGTGCCCTCATCTCCTGTAGGAAAGTCTCTTTTTTCCTCCAGCAGCACTCGAAATCTGGAAATTGTTTAAGTGAGAAGAGAAACTTGGTTCAAGTCATATACAAGAATAATGTGTAAAAGTTGCTCCTCGGTGCAGTTTGGGACTGGCGGCAGAGCAGCTGTGAGAGGTAATCCATCAGCTGTGAGTGCCTGCGAACTGCAACTCTCCAGATAACAGGTTTAAAGTAAAGATTTAATACAGCCTCTATCTACTGTGATGCTGCAGTGACAGTTTAAAACTCATTCTCTAAATCTCAGCAGACTTTATAGCCAGCAGTGGGCCCATATAAAGCTTAATGGCATTACAACACATAAATCATCTTTTAAAGACGCTACCGGTAGCGCCAATATTAAATGCAGACAATTGTCTGTGTTATAAATAATTTATCAAACACCGTTTCAGATTAGCCTCCCATGCTGAGTTATTTATTTTGGCCTTTACTGCCCTATTCCTCAGGCACCCTCTGGAGCTCCACTGCTGGTCAGTGTAATGAACTGGGGTCTGTTCCCCCGGCACAGCTGTGCTGACCGTCACTGCGGCGCTGCACCTCGCTGCTTTCCCGAGCGCGGCCCATTTGTCAGGAGGAGGTAAATGGAGCTGCACATTGGAGTCCAGGGACACATTGGGGGGTGTGCTGGGGACAGACAGATCGCTCCATAAAGCGCTGCTTGTCACCGCTCACTGGCCCTACAGTTCATCACTGGCTGTAATCTCATTTAAGGAGCACTGGGGGCCCCACAGGAGGATATTCCCAGTTAGCTTGGTCTTTGCAACCATAAAGCAGGAAGTGCTCCTTTTATATACTCTGAACTTTTAGGGTTTTTTAAGATTAATTATTACAGTGGCTCATTGAGGCCCCTCTACTTCAGGCTGTGTCAGCAGTTTCCTGCTAACCCCCTATTTTGTGACTGGGAATAGCAGTCCTTGCTCAACTCCATGCAGGATCTCTGTTTCTTGTGGCTATCCTGGCCAGCTCTGTAAATTGTATAAAGAAGAGCAGGAAGCAGCACTGAGGCAGGGTTTCTAAAATGACCATTTCTGCAGGGTCACAGACGGGGCTGCACTGTGGCAGTGAAGGAGCTGAGGTTACAGCCTGGGCTCTCTGTACAGTGGCTGCCTCAGTGCACTTACAGCTCTAAGTATTTTTACAGTATTTATAATGAGTATTTTTAGAATTGTTTTGATAACGGTAGGTTGATAGAGTACATTTTTAAAAGCTAATAAAATTTAACATAGAGGAGTCTGTGAGATTTACAGTGTTGTCTTAAAAGAGGAAATTAAAAGGAAGAATGGAACAGATCTCCCCCAATTTGGCATAGTACTCCTAAGCTGCTTTTCTTACACTAACACTCAAGTAGCTTGAAATTATTCTGGTTTTGCTACCACTTAATTTTTAAAACAGATCTACAGATACTTCTTTGGTTCATTTTATTTACTTGCACTCTAGTACTGAAATATCCTTAGTCTGCAACAAATCAGTGGCAGTCTTCTATCAGTTGAGTGAGGAATTACTTGCTTATCAGGGTTTTATTGCCAAAAACACTGAAGAAAAGGTACAGGAATTATTTTTACAGCATGGCTCTATTGTTCTAGTCAGCTTAGTAGGAAGCAGAATTTTTTTTTTTAATAAAGACTAGTAGTGGTAAACCTGGGAGTGAAGTGGGACTTGCAGCTTTTTGTGGCTCTCTGCAGGCCGTGTCCTGCTCCAGTGCTGCACCTGCTGCACAGCCTGGGACAGAACAGGCCCAGAGCCCCGGGGCCAGGGATGTGCTTCACATTTGCTGTTCTGTTCTGGGACAGGCAGCTCTCTCAGTGTTTGCAGGTCAGTTCCTTCCACGCCTCTGAAAGGAAGGGGCTTCACCTGCACTGCTTGGGACCTCAGAGGCTGCTGTGTGTGTGTGTGTCCATATCTGTGACACAGCCTGCTCTCCTGGCACTGTGGCACTGTCACTGTGCCAGGTGACTGGGCACAGGGCCAGGTCAGTGCAGCTGAGGGGCAGGACGTGCCCTCGCTGGGAGCTGCAGAGGGAGCCAGTGCCCCTGGAATGACTCGGGAAGGCTGTCAGTCCCATCAGCACTCCACTCCCGACGCCTCCACAGCGATACCAGTCGTGTTTTTGTGGTGGTGGTGAGAATGTGATGATTAGAGATCTGGTGTGATATTTTAATGCATATTCAGATGAACTGGAAATGTTTCCGTGTAGAAGACCCTCCTGTGAACACAGTTTGTGTAACTGGGCAGTTGTTGCACTCAGGTTCAGGCTGTTTCAGGTCTAAATAGTAACTGTTTCAGTTACATCCAGTTCTGTAGCAAGGCTTCACTTTTCACTTAAAAAATTAGTAAAAACTAATTGCAGTATTTCAGAGCAGTACCTTGTTTGAGCAGTGTTTTCAGCAGGTTTCTTTAAATTCTCTGCATTTGTGCTCAGGCCTGGAATTACAGGTGTTCTCCAGCTCAGCTCCGTGCAGAGCAGAGCTGCTCCATCCCACAGCTCCTGTTAGGATCAGAAGATGAATTTTGCAAACCAAGCCATGCTACAGAATCATAGGAACAATTTTGGTGCTATCAAGGCTGATTAAATAGCCCTGACCTGGAGAATCCTTGTTCCTGAACTACAGTGACTCCAATGTGTGTGCAGCTGTCACACAAGACAAGCAGCTGGAACATACATGTGCCCAGAAGCCTGGAAGTTAAATATGGTAACATTTATTTTCTCCATTCATTAAGACAAAAATAAATCTGAGTTTTGCTTCCTAGACTGTTCTTACCAAATCTGATCCACCCTGGGGTGGTGGATCGTGGGCAGGGTAAAGGGTTGTCCCTGGATAGTCCCTGTTCATGCTCTGTGGCACTTTGGTGATGGTCCTGGGAAATGCCAGCCCTGGGGCAGTGACAGCTTCTTAACTGTTCCAGGAGGGGGAGGCCAAGCAGCTGGTGAGAGACGCCATCGCAGCCGGGATCTACAACGACCTGGGCTCCGGCAGCAACATCGACATCTGCGTCATCAGCAAGAACAAGCTGGACTTCCTCCGCCCCTACGATGTGGCCAACAAGAAGGGGGACAGGTGAGTGACCCTGAAGAGTGTGTGATCCCTGCTCTGCCCAGCGAGTCCTTTTGTCACTGATCTCTGACCCGTGCGTGAATGGCAGCTGAACAGAACACGAGTGGCTGTGCCTGCAGCTGAACAGAGGCTGGTACAGGCACGTGCAGCTGCGTGCAGGGGACAGGGCAAGTTCTCCACTGCCACAGTTTCACCAGGCTCTTGAGGTTTGGGCAGTTTGAGGAAGTACTGGAGTTCTGCCTTTGCTGCCAGACCACTGATTTCTGCAAAGACCTTTCCAGTTATGTGGCAATTTTTTTTTTTTTTGTAATCAGTTTTCTAAAATTGCTGGTTTATCTGAAACTTTGTCAGTTAGTGCAGTCAGCTTAGATATTGCAGTAGGCACAGTTCCTTTACTTATTTTGGATTTCTATAGGAAACTTCTAAAGCTGATCAGTTCTAAAACTCTGAGGCACACGGTGAGACTCTTGGGGATGGTCCTGTGCAGGGCTGAGGGTTGGACTCACTGATCCTTGTGAGTCCCTTCCAACTCAGCATATTCTGTGTGATTCTGTGATTCTGTAAAATTTAAATCCAAGTTTTCCCATGTATCATCTTCCAGACTAACTTCCCCCATTTCTTTCCCAGGTTTGGCAGGTACAAGTGTGCAAAAGGAACGACTGCTGTTCTCACAGAGAACGTGGCTCACCTGGAAATCGAGGTGTTGGACGAGAATGTGCAGACCATGGACACGTCCTGAGCCCTGTGGGCTGACCAGTGGCTCTGTCTCACCCAATAAAGAAGGCTCTGCCCTCTGCTGTGTCTGTGCTGCTCATTCCTGCTCTGTACCCCAGGTGAGGCTCGTGCAGCTGAGCTGCAGCAGCTCCGTCCTGCAGGATGGGGCTCCGAGAGCTCAGCGGGTGAGGCAGGGCAGAAAACCAGCGGCTTTGTCACCTCACTCCAGGAACAGAACAGCAGGAGGAAAGCTGCTCTGTGTAAGCCCAACTGGACAAGTTTTAATTTAACAGAATGTTCTTTTCCTGATGGAAAAGGAAAAGGTATGACAACAGTGAGCAGTGGTGGTTCTGAACTGCTGCCCTTGACCTCCAACAGGCATTGCTCTCCTGCTACCCCACCACAGGGAAGTAACTCTGGGCATCAGGGGATGTTCTGTTACTTCTGCCCCGTTTTCTGTAGGTAGAGACAGGATACAGGGCAGATCCAGCATCATTCAGTTTGTGTGTCTGTTTTGTCCTAAAATGCTGGGCTTGTACCCCTTGAGTTAATGAGATTTCACTTTTTCATACAGCACTACATAACCCTGAAAAAAACAGCCAGAAGGACCCCCTGCAGATTATTTTTAAGTGAAAAGGGGAGGTGCAGCATTGACAGGCAGCTTCAAAAGGTGAACTGGTGCCAGTCCCCAGCCGTGGCATCCTGCAACAAACCTTCTGGAAAAACAGCTCTGATGTGCCACAGTTCAGAGGGTAAAGCCTCTCGTGGTTTTCCACCGGGACAGTGACAATCTCTCTCCATTTGTCCGTTTGCTGGAAAAGCAGCTGCACACCACAGCTGGTAGGAGCAATTTCACACATATTAGGCCTGTTTTTGGGCAGGGGGGTGGGGGGGTTTGTATTTCCTTTAATACTGGACCTTTTGGTTTTTTAAACAAAGGTGTTTGTTTATTTTGGAAATATTTTTTTTATTTATCTAAAAATGCACAATTGCAAAAAATTACTTTTTGAAATACATTTCCTTACAAGCACTAAGAAGTTTTATGTAGCAAGAAAGTGACCAGAGTTCTCCAGATGCTCACAGTGAGCTGAGCTGCCCTGGAAGCCGCTGATCCTCTCGTGTCGCCCCGAGCGCGGCGCAGCCCCCCCTCCCTCTGGCCATGGAGCTGCAGCTCCAGGACAGCTGCAGTGCAGGGGACAGGCTCAGCTCAGACCCGACAAGGGCTAGAGAGGCCGGGTGTAAATTAACCAAGCTGGTTGGCATGGGAATGGTGGGAGCAATTTGGTGCCTCCACGACGTTCTCCTGCTGATTCGAATGTCCTGACTCCTGAGAGCAGTGCCCTCAGCTTTCTGCTGAGAAGCCTCAGTAAATGGCACCTTGCATTAATGATGCCAACCTTATTCACAGCAATTAATGGCTTTTCTTGGTACCCTATAGAAACATTCCCAAATTTGCTAGGAAGTAGCTGAAGACGGCACTGCGGTTTTCCTTTAAGTAGAGCAAATTAGGTTAAAAAAAATCCACTAAAAGCATATATATGTATGTAACCCTAACCCTAATCTTAGTTCAAAAAAAATTAAGGATTTTAAGCTTTCCTAAAAAAAAAGGCACAGGCTGCATTTGAACTGTCACACACAAATGCACAGCTGGCACGAGCCCCGGCACGTGGGAGCGGCGCTGGAGCAGCTCAGGCTGAGGGGTTTCCTCAGGAACTCCAAGTGCAGCCCCGCTCCTCCCAACAGGCACATGGAATGGAAACACTGGAACGTGAATCCACGGCTGTTCCTAAAGCAGGGAATATTTCCATCGGCAGTAATGAAACAAATCATTGATTCAATGAATGAATTTAGCTGTTGACAATTTTCATGCAGTTAGAGACGATTACTCCTTCAGATCAGGTTGAGATTCATAGACATTCACATTCTGTAATGAGCTTTCACAGTCTGAGGGACGGGGCTGATCCTGTGCAGGATTCCATACACAAAGTATTTCATTTATTTTAAAAAAATTTTCCAAGTGTTTAAAACACTGCTGAAGTTCCACTGATAGTACCCAATGTACTATTGAACGTGTAAAAGTCTCTGCACCAAAATCGAACTGGCTTCGATCAACACTGGTTTTAAACAAGAACCCGGAGGCTGAGAAGAGCCATTCCAAAAGGGAAAATGAGGGTAAGGAGCAATTCTCTGCAGGAGCAAGGCTGGTTTGGGTTTGCTTGGCATGTTTGGCTTCTTTTCCCCAGGCTCATGTTTAACTCATCTCTGACAGAGAAATGCATCAGCAAAATACACAAAGTTTACAATTTAAAATAAAAATAAAAAAAAAGAAAACACAAAGTGTTTCCCGCCCCCCAACCCTTCCCAGTTTCTAAGTCTGAAGAGGAGGGAATTAATAAAAACACATAAATGGCTGCTTTAAAATACACCAAGTAAAAACTGAATTTGCTATTAACCATTTGCAGAAGAGGCAAAGTAGCAGTTATACAAATTACACAAAATCTACGGTAATTCTTACATTAGTATAAAGTGATTTCACTGAAGGAATTATTTCAGTATTTCACATTACAGTTAAGAGAGAAGGTCTGGCAAAGGCCAAGCCCTCAGTAATATCGTCTATCCTAGATTACACACGACAGTTTTAAGAAAGGACCCTTAAATGATCTACATCCGTAACGTTATTGGCCTTAAAAATAAAAAATAAAAGAATCACTTGCAATACCTCACAGAATCTTCACGTTAAAGCACGACCACCTGTAAGAGTCCTTGTCAAATAACCTGCAAATGATGGAGCCTCTGCTGCGAGTGCTCAACCTCCCACCTGTGTGACCTGGCACCAGTCGCTTTCAGCTGAGAAAAGGATTCAAGTAAGACTGAGCTGTGCTGGCTCCGCGTGCTCATGTGCTCGAGGTCCACACGTGCATTTGTTTGGCTATTTGGTGCACGTAACCGATGTCAGGCCGTTGATCTGGGTCGGGGTATATGCACATGCTGACCAGCTCCCGCAGCTGCAAGACAGAACAGGCAGACGTGAATGAATCCACTGCTTCCTGAGTGGGAGAGGCTCCAGACTGTCTGCCCGAGCTCTGCAGGCCAGGCCGGGAGCTGGGAACCCCCTCATGCAGATGTTGAGCAGGTTGCAGGCACGTCTCTCTGTCTCGTGTGTGTCCCGCCTCCAGAGGGGCCAGGAAGAACCTTTCCCACCAAATCTTCACTGAAGATTTAAATCTTCCCACACCCCAGCACATTTTACATGCCAGAGGAGCAGAGGGAGCCCGGCCCAGGGGGGGCAGAGGGAGGGAGGGAGGCACCAGTGGGCTGAGCAGGATGTGGCTGCAGGAGGGAAAACCAGATCACTACCACGGTGTGCCTGAGGTGGCAGGCGGGGAGGGACCTTCCCGTGAAAGGGGACTCTGAGGGAAGGGGGAGCCTGAGCCGAGCTCCTGGTACAGCAACTGCGCTGCCCTTCCCACAGCAACCCCGGCACCAAACCCTGCCAGCCTTGGAGTGTAACAGTCCGACCAGCACTTAAGCATCTTAAGCTGTTGGACATGGCTGTGAGACCCTGGTGTTTCCTAAAAACCTTTGGGAAGGAGAGAGACTGGTCACTGATTATGTTAATAAATAAAATGCAGAAGGGCTGGAGTCTCCCCACCTCCCAACCCTCTTTATTGTGCACATGAAAGATTGTAGCTTTTAATTATACAGACACTGAAAGCTGCTCGTACCCCTGAGGCACCAGGAGAAACAGCCTTGAGCCTCTGATCTTCTCACATCCTCCCAGAGCCATAGTGCCAATTATTTTAGCAGTAATTAAAAGCATGACCATACAGCTATCAAGCACACAGCTTCAGCTGCATTAACTGAATGTACTTGAGGTTTTCAGCTCTGGATGGAAGAAGGCCCCATCTTTGTTCCCACCCCAAACCCGCTGCCGGGCCCTGCCCCATTCTCTGGTGACTTTTTCTGACCTGAGGGCAGGGATGCTGCTGCCTTTGTAACCCTGAGACCCTAAAGATTTAACACGGCCCTGACCAGCCAGGATCACCACAAGACTCCCACCAACACATTAAAATGCTTAGAGCTCACCCAAGGCTGTGCCACCAGGACCATTGGTCCAGCCAGGAGCTGTGCAGCACTTGAACAGTTCTGTCCCCACAGGCAGCTCAGCAACACCTACAGCACCGGTGGCTGAGCCTGGATCAGCACTGCCAATCCGGATCTCCAGTCACCAGAAATCTGCTCCCACTACAGAAAACCAGTCCTGGCTGCAGTCCCAGCTCCTCCTCCTGCTACCAGCAGCACAGAGTTGCTCACAGGAGGATCTGGCGTGGTGAGCCACAAAAGGCCACAAAGAGGAAACACCCCAAAAGCCGGGGTTCTGCCCCGAACGCTCCGCCTTGTTCCTCTGAACCAATCTACACGTCTGTACCACACTGGCTGTTGTTGAGGGTGCAGCCCTGTTCTACCCCTCACAGAACTGGAGCTGTTGGCTGTTTCCCTGGGCAGCAGAGGAGCTGCAGCCACAGGCACAGCCTCTGCCAGCATCCCGTGAATAGTGCATGAACCATCTGGAGCCGAGTTCTCTGGGACCCGGCGCTCTGAGCTGCAAACCAGCTTCTCACCCCGCACTGTATCACTGCACTACACACACTCTTTAGCACTGCCAGGGGGAAGCAAACAGACAGTAATTGTACAGACAGGAAACACATCTGTCAACTTACACTAATTCCTGCTGCCAGCAGGCATATCTGAGTGAAGGAGCTGCAGCAGCTCGGCAGAGGGACCGCGCGGGGCCGGGGCTGCCGCGGCAGCTCGGGGGGAGATGCAGAAATGCATTTTACAGACTGGTTCTCAAAGCATCGTCTGGCACGAGAGCCTTGGCGAGGAAAAGCGAAGCAAAACCCAGTGTGTAGCGTGGGGCCCCTCCCAGGGTGGAGAGCAGGCCGGCTCTCCCGCTGCACACGGTATTTTCCCAGGCATCCTGCCTCGCTCCTCGGGACTCGGAGATGGAGTAAAACAAAAGCCCCACAGGATATAGTGAGCATTTAAAATTCCATTACCCATTTCCTTTCAAATAGCAGGCAACTAAGGAAGGAGGAGGTAAGGAAAACCAGCTGCTTTGTCGAGGTAAGGGAGAAAAAAAGCAAAGCCCTTCTGAAAGGCCCTGAGGAAGCCCAGGGCGTGTCTGCAGCTGCAGGGAAGCGTCGCCGGGCACAGGGCCCTGGGTTTATGCTGCGCTTCAGAGGCTGCTCCCACCCCTCTCCTTCAGATGCACAGCCTGAAAAGCTCCAGTGCAGCTGCTGTAGACATGCTTATTGCATTAAACTTAAATGGCTTTTCTTCTCTTTTTCTTAAAAAGAATCCTTCCCCCCTTCATTACACGCTGACGAGTTCATAAACAAACATTTCAGTGCTGTTTTATGGAATGTTGTTTTAAGGGAAAGGAAGCAAGGAGAGGGCTTTCCCACGGCTCACTGCTGGTCTCTGCCAGCGCCCCAGACTCAGTTCCAAAATATTCCTCACGTTAAGAAACCTTTTTATGTCTTGATTTAGCTTGCCAATGCTCAGCCATCGCAACAGCTGTTTCCTCAGCCAGGTACCCAGAAGCCCCAGGGCACCCCCCATTCTGTCCTGGTTGGGGGGGGTTCTCCTCCCAGGTTCCCTTTCCCCGTGCCAGAAGGAACTTCACTGCACCCCCACCCCATTCCCCTGCAAACACACTCCCAATTTACCTTTTCAGAATAATGTTCAGCTGGAAGAGGTGGGTAGTCACATTGCTCTATTTTTTGGCAAAGAGAAAACAGGTTCATTTTATCTCCGTAGAAGGGACTCTGCAGAGCTGCCATCTGGAGGGAAAAAACCAGGAAACATTTCAGAAAGGCAAAGGATTTGAGAGCCCTCAGTGCTGCCAGTTTGCAAGAGCCAATTCTGTTCTCTGCCAGTGAGCAAGGGATGCTGCTGCTCCCAGACTGCCCCCAGCCCGCACTGCTCCGGGGTCCCCACAGCTCTGCAGCCCTGGCAGGGCTGGTGCCTGGCACTGCTCTGCTTCCCAAGGAAAAAAAACCAAGAAATAGGATGCTTGGACCACTGAGAGCACCAGTGAGAACCCAACTGGCTCTAAGCCAACTCTGAAACCCTCTCAAACAATCATCTCTCTAAATCTGTGGACATTTAGCTACTTAGAATGCAAAGAATCTTACAGGCATGAGCAATGTACTTCAGCCTTTAAAAAAAAACCAAAACAACCTCAAAACACACCTCTCTCCTGCCAGAACTCTGCTATTTATAAAAGAATATCCCAGGCAGATCTGGGAACCAAATTACTGACAATGTTCCTGATCAATCTGCTCTTTTCCCCTTTCAGTCCTGTGTTATGGCTCCAGTGTTGTGGCTCAGCAGTGCCAGCGCTGCCCGAGATAACCAGGCTGCTCCCACAGGAGAGAGCCCCGGGAGGCTCTGGGGGGCAATTCCTTCCAGAGCACTTGGAGAGTCTGCACAGAGATGTGTTTGTGCCACACCTGAGTCTCAGGAAGGAACTCCACCTCTGAGTGTGCCCAGCCATGTGGGCTGTGAGTGCCCAGCCACGAGCTGCAAGCAGAGGGAACCGCTGGGCTCCAAGAGCCGCAGCACCAGGGGCACCCCCGGCCCTGCAGTCGTGGCTCGGGCTGTGCCTGCTGATGGAGTGCAGCACCCTCTGCTCGTGTTCCCACGCAGGACCCGGGCCTGCCGAGCTCAGGGGTCAGAGCAGCCCCCCCCAGCACAGCAACACCTCCTGCTGAGGAATTCCTGCTGCACAACTGGGCTGTTACCCCTCTGTTTAG
Organism: Myiotriccus ornatus; assembly: GCA_036023395.1. NCBI lineage: Eukaryota > Metazoa > Chordata > Aves > Passeriformes > Tyrannidae > Myiotriccus > Myiotriccus ornatus. The sequence continues at coordinate 1,117,794 of JAYRBT010000038.1, forward strand.
ATCTTTTACACCGTTTCCTGACCAGCCCCATCACCTGGGCTTGCTTTTCATCCCGAGGCCAGCTGAAGCTGCTGCTTCTCCCTGTGGCTTTGACGGGTTTTCTGATGATTATTAGTCTGTTGCTCATTACCCTGCGTGGTGCTGACACACAGTGAGCTCCCAGCAGAGTTAGAGAGCCAATACCAGCCCCTGCAATCTATTACCTGCACGTAGGAGCCAAGATTGATGGGTTCTGAGGGATTTGTGACAGACCAACAGTTTTGATTAGGACAGGGTTGGAACTGCTGGGTTTGGGCTGGTTCCCAGCAGAGGACGTGGCTGGGCAGGGGTCCTGCAGGAACGGGCTGTGGGTCCCACCAAAACCTCAGTGCCATCAACACTCGTCCAGGTGTCGAGCAGTGCAGGACACACCAGGAGAAACTACCCTTGGTTTAAATCACCAGCCTGCCTTTTAAAGGATTTAAAGTTACTACATTTTTTCTTCACTCCTCACTACTACTACCAGTAGTAACCTAAGCTACTCCTCATAAACCTACAGCCCTGAGGGGCTCCCAAGGAGCCCTTCAGGTGAGAACATCTGGAAGGTTCTGAAGGCAAGAGGTGAAGTATCACTGTTGCTTCACTACTGTCAGAAACAGGCAAATCAGTGGGAGAAAAATTACAGTCCAATTAGAGACTCTACTCTCCAATTAGGATTGATGGCAGACTGCTCTCCGTGGGTTCAAACAACGCAGAGAGCCCAGCACACAGGGCTGTGCCAAGCACAACACTAATGGGGAAAGGGGACAGCACAGAAGGCAAGCAAGGGTTAAACAGGGTCTCCAGGATCTCAGTACAAACATCACCAATGCCAGTGAGGTTGAGAGGCATTTTCCAGTTCCCATTCCCTTTTCATCCCAGGGCTAGTTAAGCGGTGATGTGCCAAAGGGGAGGAATGGACAGGAAACACGGTGGGGTTTGGGATGGTAAATGCAGGGAATTACAGTGGAAAGAGAGGGCACCCAGTGGTGACCAGAGCGAGGCCATCACCACAGGCACTCCAAGTGTCTCACTAAGTGCAGTCTGTGATGAGCTGGGGTTTGCTCCTGACATTTTGATTAGAGCAATTACACCCCAGGCCCGGCAGATCCCCCGGCCAGGCCCACCACGCAGCACGACTGGGTGGAATCCCTGCTACTGCTCCCACTGATCGTCTTGCCACAACTGCTGAAGTCACTGCTTCTAGCTACATTCTGGGAATTAACAACTTATTTTTATCCCCTCCAAGTCATCTTGCTGACAGACATCTACAGGAAGTGAGGGATGAAGACAGTTACTACTATATTGATAAGATTTAATAAAAATCACTGCATGATTATCAATGTCAAAGTTAAGTGGTGCTATGGCATCATGTCCCAAAGCCCTCAATGCTCCCTAAGTGGATTCCAGTGGACACGCCTGTCTCTGAAGGCAATTTGTACATTAAATCCTGCAGCTTATCTGCACAATCTATCTGGAGAAAGATCAGAAGTGACTCATACCCAAACAAGCATCCCCCTTCCTTACTTCTTAAGCCAAATGGAAAAACATTCTCCTTATAAGAAATCAGTGCAGATAAAACACAGCTCCTTCAAAGACACACAAATCCCAGGTTTAATTTTTGAGATTCTAGAAAGTTTAAAAAGTCAAGTAGCTGTTTAACTGCTGAACACAGAATTGGTACCTGTCAAGTCTTCCTTGGAATCTGCAAGATCTCACAGCTCCTGTTCCCAAAGTTAAGCCTTACCTACGTAGGAAGGAAATCCAAAAACGCTTCACACGCCAAACCTCTCAGACGTTACTGTAGTGCTGCTACTCCTACCAGAGAATTATGTTTAGTGTGCAATTAATTCAGCTGCTTGAAATACAAGGAGTACCAAGACTCCTGTGCCATAAGGGGACCATATTGCCTGCAACAAAAACATATCTTAGCACAACGCTAAATATTTCTCTCTGCATAAATCTGGAATTCCATCTCCAGGAGCTCAGCCTGGGAGGGACTCGGAGCACCCTGGCACTGCAGCAGCACCCAGGAGTGGAGTCCACCTGGGGCCACCCTGCCTGCTCCTGGCAGAGCTGGCCAGGCCAGCCCACCACAGCAGGGCCAGTCCTCACCCTGGAGCCTGCCCTGGGAATTCCTCCTCAGGCCCAGCACAATAAAGTACTGGGAGGTCAGGCTTCCTTCCCTCTGTGCCACAGCTGAAGCTCTAAATCCCTTTTCAAACACCACCAGCACACCCAGGTACACACACCTGTACTGGATCATCCCAGTCTGCAGCATCTCATTAGAAGCATTACAAGCAAACCCACCCTTTATTACAAAAATACCAGCTTCTGAATGGAATGCAGATGCTGCTGCTTTGGGAACTACTCAAAGTCTCTTGAATTCTTTCCTTAGAGGCACTGGGAATCTGAAGACAGGCACAAAGGCACTCAATTTAAGCTCACAATTGTCCAGATATTTTAGATCAAGCAATTAGCAGGGTGTCTCACACCCTTTCCCCCCCTCCCCCCCACGGAATTTAGCGATATTTCACAACAAGCAGTGACAGCCACGCTGGGCTCCCCTGTCCACCACAGTGGCTCTTCCCTCAGCAGATGAGGCAGTTTGCTCTGGCACCACTGCAGCCAGCGCCGTGCCCGGCCCTGGGGACCGACGGGTGCCACCAGGAGCGGTTTTTGGACCCCACTCCAGTCCACAAGCGCTACTGGGCCCACTGTGCTGCTGGAGTGGAGCCCCCGGGGTCTGCAGTGCCTTCAGCAGGGTTTGATGGATTCCTCCCCCGAGTTCCCAGCCCAGCCTCTCTCTCAGCAGGTTCACCCCCCTGGAATTTGACACCCTGCAGCAGCGAACCAGCACCCACTGAACCGTGTGACAGTGCCACCCCAGGCAGGCCCTGAACAGGCACTGAGCTCTGCGGGAAGATGCTCTTCCCACAACGACCCCACAGTGGCAAGCTCCGACTCCTGCTGGGAACAGCGATGTTGTGGCAGACCTGACTTCTACACAGTCTTGTCCTACCATGTTTGTTTAACCAACCAGCTGAAGTACAGGCTTAGCCAGAGTATTTTTCACATCTGATGTGCTCACAAAAAGAATTCCATGTCTCTAATTCCATGTGGTTACAAGAAGTTGTACTGAGAAGCAAAATGTCACCAGTTCACATAATTTGTTATCCAAAGAGGACATGAGCAACATTCTTGTTACTAAATATCCCAGGGATTTTTAATCCTCTGGGCTGGGATAAAAGCTTTCTAAATGTTGACATGCACTTGAATTCAAAGATGCATCCATTTAAAAAAAGATTTAGATTAGATTATAAATGAGTACAAGACTGTTCAATACTCTTTGATCCTTGCTAAAAATGAAATCACAAAACTGAAAGCACTGTTATAAAATCATAGCACTTATTTTCAAAATACACATAACAGCTGTAAAGAACAAGTTGCACACTGGGCAGTTCATCCAAACGTGTCTGCTCTGGGTCTGTGCCTGGAGCTGTAACACAACGCACAATTAGAAAAACTTCCACCCACAGGCTAATAGTTAAAGACCCGGATTTCACATTACATAAAAACTCTTATTTTTCTTTACTGAAAGCTCCCAGAATAAAATACTGCAATTGGTCAGAATGGATTCTAAGAAACCAGTAGCTTGCATTCAAATGGGTTTGCTATTTTCAAAACAGAGTGTTCAGGAGACACTGACTATGCTGCCCTAACAGAGCTCTGCTCCCAGCAGCAAGGAGGGATGCAGTGAACTGGCTTTTCACGGTTGCATCCTCAGCATCTGCTGTGACCTAAATTAACTCTGTGTGAGTGCCGTGCTGGGTGGCACCAGCCCTTTGCTCGTGCTCAGACAGCACTCGGCGAACACAAAGCCAGACAGCTTTCCTTGGGTTTCTCCACCAGCGACTGCAGCCAGCCCGGCCCCTGCACTCCTGCCCGTGCTGCGTGGGTTCCACAAACCCGGGGGAAACAGGGAAGATACTTGCCTCATACAACAAACAGCCCAAGGACCAGATATCAGACTTAAAGTTATAGCCGTTCTCGTGTATTCGCTCTGGGGACATATAGTAGGGAGTTCCCACTGCAAAACAAACAGACAACGAGGTTATTGTCTCACCCGGGGACGGTGCAACCTGTCAGGCACTGCTGTTCCCCACCCCGGCCACCAGCACCGCAGCCCCGAGGGCAGGAGCACGCCCAGCTCCAGGCAGGGCCAAAACGTTCTGCAAGAACCAGGATATCATTCCAAACTTTAGAACCCTGCTCCGACTTGCACTCATGTCAGAAGCTGGGGGATTTCCATGTACTTCCACAAGTCTGTACTTTATCAAAAGAAATTTACTGCAGTATTTTGGACAGAAGTTACAGGAAATTATTAATAAATTCCTTACCTCAAAAAGGTTCTTTTTTAAATCCTAAGTAAGTTTCAGTTGTGGTACTGAAAATACAAGACATCCTGGCAGTCTCAACTACATCAAATAATCCTCAGATACATCATTTATTAAAACATCCAAGGACTGTATATGCTCTTTTCTCCTGCTTCCCCTGCTTGTCCGTCCCCTGTCAATTTTTTTTTCTTTTGGCATTCCAGTGTATCCTTCTCCTAATTAAAGACCTTTCCCTCACAAGATGGCAAATGTTTAATTTGCCTATAACATTCAGTTTACAGTTTCTCCATTTGAAATGCTGACTGAGACAGCTGGAGGACTAATAAGCAGCTGAAAGATAGAGCTGGAGGTGGAGGGGGAAGAACAGCCACCACCTTCCCCAGTGCTCCTGAGGAGGGATCTGCACTGTGGGAAATAAATGAGTTCTGGGGAGAAAGCAACAGCCTTGAGAGGCAAAACCCAACCCCTGCCACCTGCACAGGTGACCCAGCACAGAACTGGTCATTTATTTGGACCCCCAAGATGTTCAGCAATCAGCTGCCCTGCATGGTGAACTCAGCTCATGCTTTCAGGTCATTAAACAAGAAATTACTCCCCTTTCACTGTGAAGGTACCCTAATGAGAAGTTACATTTCTGTAAATTCTATACAAACCACAACAGAGCAGAAATAGCACATGGAGATGATTTTGTTTCCATGCTGAGGAGGAGCAAGTCAGATTGACACAGTCCCAGATCTGGCTGGGGAAGTTTAATTGCCAGTGAAAGGCCCCTGGGTATGGTAGAGACCAGAGTTCTGTTAATAATTTTTAAAGACTACATAGAGTGACTTCACAGGACACCAGGAGCAGACAGGACTCACTCAGAGAGCCCAGCGAGCCTTCCCAGGGCTCCGTCCCACGTGCACACAAGACACACACGACGGACAGCACAGCTCTCCCAGTAATCCCCACACAGCTGCCAGACCTCTGTGCAAGAACTGACTTGGCTGGGACAGCACTGATTCATCTTCCTGATTAAAAATATGCAGCTGCAGCAGCAGCAGTGACTCATTCTGCGAAGTTCTTGGACAGCTCTGGAAGCCTCCACTGAGCACCGGCGTGTGAGACACTCCCCCAGCTGCACGGTCTCTGTGCTGCTCTCCCACCCCCCGGGCTCAGGGAGTGGGGCAGGGCCAGGGGGGAGCAGCAGGGCAGCCCCAGTCCTGCCCCGACGTGCCCGTGGTGCCAGGGCCGCTCCCGGGCTGCTGTTCCGGTCACCGCGCGACCACGTCGGAGCAGGAACGAGCGGGCTCTGCGGCCACGGCAGCCAGGTCTGCTGGGGCAGCACCCCTGTCGTTTGGGATAATGCCCAGTTTAGAGGATGCCTGCTTTAGAAAAGCCTGAGCCCCCCTGGGTGCCGGCGGAGACAGGTTCGTGCCACGGCTCAGTGCCCTCCCGCCCGGCCGGGCATTAATCTGCTCCACTACATCCAACAGCCACGGCTCTGGAGCTCTCCACGCCCGAGCTCCTTCCCTGAGCCCACCTACCACATTTACCTGCCATTACCGCAGCCTTGTCAGCAAATGTACAAACAAGCAGAGCTCTGCGTTTCAAAACTGAGGCATTAATTTTTAAATAACTGTCATGATAAAAGACTGACAAGCCCAATTCTCTTTATGGCCTGTCCAGCATTTCGTGGGAATCTCCCATAATGAGCCTCTTCTAGAAAACTGCACAAGGCTTCCAGTGCAATCAGTCAGGGCTCACCATTGCATCCCATTAGTCAATTTGACAAGAGCAGTCTAATCGGAGACTATTCATCAGAAACTTTCTTTGGCATTTGCCCTGCTGAAAATACAAAATATTGCTCCGATCCAGTCTCACTCACCAGGTGGTAGAGCAATGCCTTTGAAGTCATAGAGGTTGCCAAACCAGAGGGAAGGCTATGGCTAAGTAAGGAGCTTCCTGCTCTGCTCCTGGCAGTTGAAACACTTCACTCGAGCCCCTTCAGCGATGCCAGAGCACCCCTGCTGCCCCCGGGCACAGCTACAACACCCCACACAGCACAACAGCTCTGGGAGAACTGCGACTTCCGAGGCAGGGAAATGCTAATTAATCCCAGTTAGAACAGCAGCAGAGTCTCCTTTGTCACCAGGAAAACACAGAGGCAAAGGCAGCAAAGTTATTCCAGAAATAAAATTCCAATTCCTTCTCTCTCATCGACAGTCTGGATTCCAGCCCCACCTGTGCACAGGTACCACAGCTGCTCCAGCACACCCAGGGCTCACTCTGAACACAGCCAGTCTCTCCCTGCACAGGGCAGATCCCGCTCAGTCCCTCTGAAAACGTTTTCCAGCTTGAATCAGAGGAGCTCTGTTGCTGTGACAGGGGCAGGTTACCAGGACTGGCACACAGGAGGGTTTTGTCCCTGTGCAAACACAGCTCAGCCAGCACTGATGCTTCCTGGGGAACTCAGCCCCGTCTGCTCGTGAGCACAACCAAAAGAAATAGGATTAACACTTCCAGGAGGCTCTGGCAGTCTCATCTGCTGAATTTGAGGTACCCCAGCCAGGCCCTGCCCAGCAGTGGCTCTCCCACACCTTTACACAGGCTGTCACACTGAAACCAGCACAGTGTCTCCCACAGGCTCTGAGCTGGCTCAGGTCATCTCCCAGAAGCAGAATTCAGGAATTAGATAAAGTGAAACTGTGCTCAAAGGCACTAAGACATTAAACTCCTTCAAATCTCAGTGTGAGGTACCCCCACGAATTGCTTCAAGGGGGAAAACAAACAAACAAAAAAAGCAGATGAAATCTTCTTAGAAAAAAAAAAAAAATATTTTGTGCATAATATTGCAGCTGTTGTTACCAGACCTGCTGCCTTAAGGCTCTCTATTTTTTATTCTTATTAGTATTTAATCACACAACCCTACTTAAGTCCTTACAGTTTTGTGGTTTGGTTGTTTTGGGTTTACTTGTTTAGTTGGTTTATACATGTATGTAGTACAATATACCTGCAGAAATTCTGCATCTACCTTTTCTTCCACAAACACTGTACTCGAGGCACAGACCAAAAGGCCAAAACTCCTCAAAATTCCCACAATATTGGTTGTTGACATTTTCAGTGGATTTCTTGTGTCTACTTTTTCTAACCAAGCTCTGTTTACAGCCCCTCCAAGCCCTGGGATTTTGTTTCAGATGGCAAACTGGCTTGGCAAGCAGAGGAAAGAAAAGAGGAAAGGCAAACAGACCGTTCATTAAAGAGCTCTTCAGCTGGCCCCTGGTAACCCTCCCACCCAGAAGGACCGGGTAACACCCCCCGCACTCCAATCCACAGCTATTGGCAGGTTCTAGGCTGGGAAGCGTTGACTTATGTGCATCCCCCAAAAGGAAAATCTGCTCTAAGTGTATTCTTGTCCAAGAATAAATAATAAATCATCTGCTCCAAAACAAGACTATTCTGTGTAAAATTGGTTTCTTTTGGTTTTGTGGGGTTTTATTTTGTTTTGGGTTTTTTGTTTGTTTTTTGGGTTTTTGTTTGTTTGTTTCATTGTTTTTTTCCCCTCTTGTTTCTTCGAAGTGTAAAGCTAGTCAGAAGCTCTGGATAATGCCAAGTTTATGTGGCTAAAAATGGGCACTGGACCAGTTCTCAATAAAGTTATCTATTCTAATACTAATGGAAATTCTCTGTACTTATGAAGGTTTTCTGAAGTCTAAAATTAGGGAAGGAAGGACTGTAAGCCACCACGCTGTAACAAGGAGTAGTCAAATTCACCTTAGCTACACCCCTTACCTTTGAAAGGTGAATTTGCTGGCAAGGCTTGCGCAGGAAGAGCTCTCCCCTGTGGAAACTATCTCCTGTCTGCTCCCAAGGGAAAGGGAGAGCACAGCCCAGGTGGCTCCCTGGGAACAAACTGACACCCTCCGGCCCCCGCTGGTTCCTGCTGCCTCTCCCTCATGGGAGGCTGGAGGTGTCCATGTTTCCCCTCTGGCAGGTGTGCCCGAGGAGGTTTTCCAGGGGCCAGGGCTCTCCCTGCCCCACGATCCGCCGGCGCTCGGAGCCCGGCGCTCGCCGGCGTCTCACGAGCTGTGTACAGGCAAATCTTTCATTTTTCTTTCATTACCCCGGCATGTACTGTCACTTAATTTTTATGTATGCAATCCTTCCTGACAAATATGATCTGCTGCCTGGTAATTCATGTGACGTTCATTCTGTTCCTTGCTCTAATTACGGCGGCCGTTCCCGGCGCGGCGCTGCCGAGCCGGTGCTACACCTGTCAGCCGGGTCGGGGGCTGCCTCGTGCCCTTTTGTGCCAGCCCGATGTGAGCAAATCCAGCCGAAGGAAGAAATGAGATGAATATATTTGCATAAGCTGCACATTGAATTCATGGGTCAGCAGCCAGGGAAGTGACGGCTCGGGGCGGTTGCCGGGGCAACGTGGGATGGGAAGTGCCCGCTCGGCACCGCGGCCTGGGCCGGGCACCGCGCTGGGCGAGGGGACCATCCCCCACAGACACCTAAAGAATGGCTTAATTACACCAAAACCAACACCAGCCGACCTCCTGCTGCTGCAAAACCTGCATCTCTGGCACATTACCAAAAATAAAGGAAGAAGCTTCAAGTCTGCAAATTTCGTGACCGTTAAAATGTTCTTTTTTCCGTGGATCCAGGAATCTCTGGAAATGGTGGCGCGTCCATCCCTCTCCAGCCTCAGTGTTCTGCACCCCATTCACCTGTTTCCAGGGCACTGTGATGTGAGGAAAGGCACAAGGGGCTGAGCTCTTCCTACTTGAGCTTTCTCAATTAAGAGAGAGCAGCCCTGCTAAAGGTCACAAGCTTGGCTTACATGTGCAGCCAGCTTCCAAGCCCCAATTTATTCTTATTAATATAATAAGTGCAGCAGTCAAACTAGATAAGATCATATAATTAGACATGATCGTATTTTGGCCTGTTGAGACGATGTGATTGTAACTTTCTGTGAAAAGGATTTATTTTCATCTATTAAGCACGGTGGGGATATATCCTAGGACAGCTTTTGATGCAAAGGGAAATCTGAAATCTCCTATTTTATGCCAGTAAACTGTAGAAATGTTCCTATTTATTAAGCGCACACAAAGCAAGGCAGGAATCTTCCTTCGTTGTGCACTGAGAAGCCCCAGTGTTACCAGTAAGGTCAGTACACACTAAAGAGAGGATTCACCAAGACTCACTCAGTGGAGGAAACTGCACAAAACAAAGGGTGAAACAACTGTCGTGTGTTCCAAAATCAACTGAGGTAAATGTGAAAGAACTTAAATACTGCACCAGAAGCCAAAGTTCCTCACTGCTCTAGCAGGGAAGCACCTTTGGGACCCATTAATAAAAACGGAAAATCACCTCTTAAGAGGTTACAGACACAGTCAGGAAATACTTTGAACTGTGAGACTTAAACAATGAACTGTAGATACTACGGAATTTTCTGTCGCGCTGGAATTAATGCTAAAGGTAAAAATGAGGGACACAACTTTGCGCTATGTGGAAGACATGAAGAAAGCCTGGACCTTTAAAGCCTAAGCTGAATTTCAAGTGCAGTCCCTTTTTGGAACAGATGAACCACGAGGGCTTTGAACACCTCACCCACCTCAGACAGCCCCAGCCCCGGTCAGGGGCTGTAAAAGGTGGTGGTGTGACATTTCATTCTAGCAAGCACAGTGCAGGCAAACATGGTATTTAGAGTGGAAAAGCTGCATTTGTTCCATTTGCTAAAAATCACACGCTTACCAGGCCAGGCCTTCCAGAAAAAAATAACAAGCGAAGCTTTAAAACAGAAGATACCTATTAATGCCTATGCCGAGCATTTGGAATGCACATCACTGCAGATCCAGGATCCACTGAATCCCACTTCTGTCACCGTCAGAGGACAGACACCATCGCTTTTGTACATCACAGCTGACAACTGCACGGCGGGGCTCGCTTAACAAGTACCAGCTTACCTAAGGAATGTGCTGCAGTGGTTTTAGAACTAAAAAACCGGCCTAATCCAAGATCTCCCAGCTTCACCACCCCTGTGGCTGTTATGAACACGTTGGCTGGTTTTATGTCTGCAAGAAGAAAAAGGTAAAAGGTCAAAGCCACAAAAGGTTATTTGGTTCTAATACTGCAATAGAAGCATTGCCTGCAGCACTCGCTGTACAAAGGGGCTGGAGCAGAACCGTGCTTCTTTACAGCTTTGATAGGCTCAATCTTCCAAGGCCTCAAGCTCTGCACAGACACAAAAATCAGAGTGTACTTCCCAGCACACGAGAAATACCAATGAGGGAAAATGTAGGAAACAGCTCAACAGAACAGAGTCAACCTCTAACTGCTGGAAATCAAAGAGATAAGCCCGGTTCTCTTTGGGAATGCTCATTTTCCACAGGAAACTGTACTGCCCACCATCACCCCCTCATGCAAAGGCTAATTACTGTTCCACATATGCACAAATTCTGGGCTCTGTACAGCCCAGTTGGTTCATGCAGTGTAGAAATCTCTAGAACCCCAGTTTCCCAAGCAGGAACGCCAGGACTGAGTTGGAGGCTCTTTCCTCACGTCAGAGCAGACTCAGTGTGAGAGGCTCCACATTTCAGCCACCAATTACAGAGCTAATTCAGGTACAACTGATAAACTGCATCAGGGGATGCATAAAGGAGCAAAAATGACATCACATTGCTGAGAAATACAGTGAGGAATTCACTTCTTCAAAGCAGCAAGGAAATAACAAGCAGCAGAGATTGCTGCCTTTTGGGATATTTGCATTTCCTGAGTCCAGCCCTTCACCAAGCACTGCACTGACTCTGAAAGCACCAATGTAATTTTTGGATAGAGCTCAAACTTAGGAGACATGCTAAGACAAGAGATTCAAAAATAATTAATGAAAATAGAGAACAGGTTATGAGAGTGTGGGACATATTTGTATTAATATTTCAGAAAAGCCTGCGAGACAGGAAAACTCTTCTCGACTCTCTAAGGTCACAGCTAATATAATGAAGACTATTTCTTAAGAGTTCACTGTATCCAGGAGTCTCAGCATTTTATTTCTGACACTTTTCTAATGGCAAGTTTGACACTTCTACTTAATATCAGTGTCTGGAATACAAAGCAACTCATCTTCCTAATACCACCCTCACTCGGGCCTGAATCCTCTAACAATGAGGCAGAGACAGAAGGAGGATCCATCTCGCAGCTCCAGCCTCTCCAAACATGCACTGGCTGAACATCAGCATAATTGTTTTTGAATGCAGGCGCTTACTAATTGGAACATTATATTATTATTCAGTGAAAAGAGACTGAATTAATGTTACCTCTGTGCATCACCCTGCGGGAGTGCATGTGTTCCACTGCACTGCATAACTGCACAAAATATTTCCACACCGTCCTTTCCGGGATTAACCGTTTCTGCTTTTTAAAATACTGTGGGAGGAAATAAAGAAAACATCAGTGAAAAAGCAACATATTTGACTCGTTCCTGGAATTGTGTTAGTCAGCTGCAGGTTACTCGTGTCTTCCACATCTGTACCTGCAAGACTTTTCTTCTGATTAGCTTTTAACTCCTCCTCCCTGTATGGAAACTTCGATGCAGTTCACTAATTAACAACTATTACGAAAAATACGCTTAAATAGGTTTGACATTTTTGAATGGACACAATTACGATTAGCATTAATCTCCTTAATTACCTTGCAAAACATATTTAATGCCTCAAAACAACAAATGTCTCAAATATTTTGCCTTAAGAAACAAAAGACCATTAAAAAACCCCTTGTAAACATTCACTCTTGCATCCTCTATTAACAAGGACAAGGAAATCTGCTTCCCTTTTTTAAAAGATGGCCAGAGCATCAATAAAGTATCCGTGCTTCTTCTGTGATCAGGTAGAATAATATATTCTATCTCATGTATAATAGAATACTAAATGAACTGCACTCTCTCCAGTGAGCAGAAAGACACCCCTGATCAGGAGCCACAGGGCTGGACAAAGGCCGTTTTGTGGGTGTTTGGGCAGTGCCCAGCACGGGTTCCATGCACCTCTGGATGCCTGAACCTCCCAAAACAAGGGGAATCGCAGTGACACGGCACGGAGTGCTGCGTGATGCTGCACCTCTGGAACACCGGCATCACCCTCAGCTCATTACAGGAGTAAGTGACCAGCTGCACACCTCAGTGAAGGGCAAACACTGCAGATCTTCAGCTGCTCCTTCCCTTCCAGCAGAGCACAGCAGCTCTGCCAAGGCATCCCAGAACTGCAGGGTGTGGGTTGCTGGGCCCTGAGTGCTCGTGGCTCCATCCCGTGCTGGATACTGAGCCAGCCCTTCCACCACAGCATTAACAAAACACACTCATAACACCCCTCCGGAGCTTCCAGACTGAGCCTCGTGCTCTGCCACACAAGGTGTCCCTGGATAACGACTCTGGAATGCTGTACACCCTCCTGGCTCACACAGCTGCCCTTCTGCGCTGTGCCCCTGAGAATTCCCCTCTGCGGGAGAATAAAGGAACTGTTTGCTGCCCCTTTCTGTATCTCGAGCTTTCCCTCCCAGCACTGACATCTGATGTCCATTGTCACATTTTCCATTTCATGTGAAATGCTGTTACTGGTTCGTGTTTGACTCCAGGAATGGCAAATTTTCTTTTGCAGATCAGCTGTGAAGGGGCACGACCGTGCAATTCCCCAGGCAGCAAATCTGACAGATTGCAACAGTTCCAACCCAAAACTTGAGAGCGAGCACAGGGAATTACAGAGGGTGAGGGCGAAAGTGTTATATACACAATAAAATTATTTAATTCTCAATAAAGTGTTTCAGAGTGGATATGCAAGACCACAAGTGATAATTTTCTAAATGTCATGTCCAATAAGGTTCGCCTGACATTTACAAGGAAGTCCCAACTCTCAGGTGGGTTTTCCTGCAGCTCTACATCCCTCATAAATAATGCAGGCACCGGGGCGTGACAGAGACAGCCCTGGCTTTATCACCCTCACACCTCCAGTGTTGTCACTGCTGTTCCAGGGAAAATCCTCCATCAGCTTCAGCTCCCAGGGGAAGGCTGGGGGTGACTGCAAACCCTGCTGCTGACACGGAGCTGCACTGAGGGGGAGGCTTTTGTTTCCTCTTGGATTTAGGGTTTGGTGGTTTTCTACCTCTTAAAAAAAAAAAAAAAAAAAAAAAAAAGGAATTCCCGATTTGCACCAATAGAAAAACTTCATTTCTGTGACCTTGAAAAAACCAAATGCGTGTTCTTCGTGCCTGAAATGCAGAGAGAACACAGAGCAGCCAGGCAGCACTGACAGGCAGCACAGTCCTGTGCTGGGCAAGGCACCAAACCAAGAACCTGCCAGTGATGCTTTGGAAAAGGTAACTCCTGTTCGAATGACACACAAAGCAATTTAAAAAAAATTAAATAGCCAAAGGACAAATGGACAAATGAACACATTTATCAGTAAGGGATGTTTTAAACTAAAAACTGCAGATGACAAAAAATGCAAATATTTTATATCATGAAAAGTTACAGTTCTGTAGGTAAAACTGTTTATAAGTTAAGATTCAAAAATCTAGCAGAACTCTTGCACAGTCCAGCATGGTCACCCACAGCCCCAACTCCTGCTCTCACAATCCTCTTTTCCCACCTTTAACCACAACAACAAGAGGCCTGAGAGGAGCTGCAAGTTTCTCAGGACCTGGAGGGAAAGGGTAAAATGCAGAAGGCGGCACAAGAGAACAGTGAGAGCTGCAGACACAGCGAGCTCTGCGGGGGCAGAAGGTCCAGCTCTGCCCCACACCCACCCCAGCGCTCCCCCTCCTGAGGCTCATCCCTCGGGCTGGGACACACCCCACCCTCTCTCCCGCACTGAGGGCTGGATCTGGGATTTTGGGGCTCTCCCCAGCGACTCTGCCAACTGCCTTTCCCAGCTCGCTCGCCCAGGGCTCTCCCGGGAGATGGAGCAGATTTTCCCGGGCACTGCAAATTTAGCCGTTGACTGTGGACTGAGTGGTAACTTGTTTGACAGCCTCTGGCCTAGTGCCTCGTGGCTCTGCTGGCAAAGAAAACAAATCTGTTAATAAGATATTTTAACTGTGACAACAAGGAGGAGGAGAACTTTCCAAACATTCATTTATGATAATTACAGAATAATGATGGCAAAAAACAGGTAAAACATGGAGAGAAGGTTGAGAGTGCTAACAAACATGATATAACACATCTGTTCTCACAAGGGATGTATGTCTAAAGATTAACATGTCAAAGAAAATATAAAAGCAGGTGGTAACAGCTTAACTAAAGCTGGTTTGCAGCAATACAAGTATTCCTAAGAGCAACATAAAAGAAGAACAAGTACTTGAAACATTTTCTCAAACCCAAATCCCCATTGCAAAGAAAGTCAATACGCTTCCTTGAATGTCTTCAGAGTGGCAGACAGACAATGTGAACAGTGAACCCAACAGTAATTAAATGTCCCCATCAATCACAGGCTGAGTAAATCAGCCCTGCAAACAGCACTCATGTCCCACCAATCACAGACCCTGCTCCCCTCTGAGCTGTGACCACAAGCTCATGGCACGGCCTGGGGTACTTAAAATGCCCCCAGACACTGGTTCAGGTCTGGAAACACCCCATGGGTGTGCAAAGCTGCAAGAGGAGAACAAAAGTGTTTCTAGCCCAGCTGTGCCCCCCCAGCCCGTGTGTGCCCGATTCTGGATGTCTGAGGCACCCTGGGGATGAACACATCCCTACCTTAATCATCTGGGAGAGATCTCCGGCGTCAGCCAGCTCCAGGACAATGTTCAGCTCGTTGTCTTCAATGAAAGAGTCCAAATACTTGATTATATTGGGGTGGTTCAGTTGCTGCAGACAGAGGGAATGCAGAGGGACACTCACGTGCTGTAGCAGTGACACCTCCAGGACACACCACCCACACCCTCTGCATCCAGTGAGCACAGTCACACCGGGCACAGTCACACAACAGGCACAGCCCCACAACGGGCACAGCCACAACAGGCAGGGCCACACAACAGGCACAGCCACACACCAGCACAGTCCCACAACAGGCACAGTCCCACAACAGGCACTGCCCCACAACAGGCACAGCCACACACCAGCTCAGCCCCACACCGGCTCTGAGTCACCACACACACCCCCTGCAAGGAACAGCCCTTCTCACCAGCACAGCGTAACAAAGGTGCCTTGAGCGAAGAGCAACCCGACCCAAACACTGTGACACAACCCCTTCCACTGCAAACTTGAAGAATATTTAAGAACAATGTCCTGAAAGAAATCTTGTTAAGCAATAACTGATTTCTTCCTCCCCTATTAATTATAAACAAACCCCAACTGTTGATTACAGTACTCCTTGGGGTCTCTTTGCCCTTAAAAGAACAAAATTACATTAAAATTCTGACAGAGGGAAATAATGCACAAATTGCACACATCAGTTTATTTTTCTGATTATTTATGTTTTTATAAGCTTATATATTTTTAAGCTTTATTTGCCAACCTGAAAACAATTTTTTTTCTCAAAAGAAACAAAAAAAAAAATTGGCAAAAGGCATTATAAAAATCCTTACCTTCAGGAGGTCAATTTCCTTAATGCAATCTTGCCTGGCCTTGGCATCCATCATTTCAAAAATCTTCAAAGACAAAATCATACAAGATAAAAATGAAACAACAACAAAAAAAGTACTTTATACTTTAACAAGCAGTTGGTCTTTCCTTCCCCAATTTGTATATCCTCTACAGTAATGAGCATTCACACAATCCCCAGATCAAATAAAGATCAATGTTTTCTTTATTTTGAAACCACTACAGGGCTAACATTGGGGCAAAGCTATTTTTAGAACCTGTAGGCAACACTCTAAGCAGCCTGGAAAATAAAGACACTAGTTTATGAATGTACTGTCATGATTTTCGTTCCTTTAGCTACTATTAATTTCATACAGAAAATAAAAGACAAAATGTTTACTTTTCTTTTTTTAACAGATACAACCTCACTAATTTCTCTGTAATAATTAACAATAACATTGAGCATTAATATTCATTTTGTAACAATCGGAGAGTAAGTCACTAGAAATGAGTTTAGAGGGTCTGCTGAAGGATTAAAGGGAAATCTCCTCAAACAAAATGCTGTTCTGGACTCTGCCCAATCCTTTCAGCCAAGTTACAAATCTACACTGCTGGCAACTAAGTCTTTTAGAAATTCTTCTAAAATTCCACAAGCAAGCTCAGGCACTTTTGCCTCTCGTGCTCCGTGTTCCCACGGCTGAGCCGTGTCACCATGGCAGGATCCCCCAGGCCAGAGGGCCTCACCTCTTTCTTTCACACACATTTTACTACAACCTCACTTTGTAAATAGTTTTAAATATTCAATGTAGAATCTATTTACTTTACAAAGAGGTGAAATTTAAAATAAATATGAAATTGCACTACTGCTACGTAATTCTGGTTTGGGTGCAGAAACCCACTCCAGGGTGCAGAGGGACAAGGACCTGCAGTGCGGTTCTCTGACTCCAGGTGGTCTGTGCAGGCCCTTAAACCATTCCCATCCTGCTCCCACGCAGTGGGACTGTGAACTGCAATGCTCACCTGAACCTTCTTCAGTGCCACAGGCTTTCTGTCCAGCAGACAAGTAGCTTTGTAGACCTCGCTGAACTGGCCTCGCCCGATCTTCTTGTCGATCTGGAAGTCTGCCAGGGTGCAGCGGTACGGGAACGCCGTCAGGTGCCTCTGTGGGGCCGGGGAAAGGGTCAGGTCAGCGAGCTGGGCCGGGGCTGACACCCTCCTGCTCTCACCACCGGGCACCGCGGAACCCGCGCCGATGGGCTGCACCGCGGTGTGCCCAGAACACGGCGACCCCTCGCACAGCCACCACAGCAGGTGAAGCCAGAGACTGCTTTCCAAAGGCAATCGAAGTCTCGCCTCGCGTGTAAGAGCTAATTAGCCCCAAACCGCTCTCCCTCGTCACACAGCCCCTCAGCAGCTCTCCCTGCCTGTGCCACCCGCGAGCTGCTGCCGAGCGGGCCCAGGTAAACAGCCAGGCAGGGAGCACGGCCTGACCGACTGGGAACTGCTCCCCAGAGCCAGCCTGCTCTGCTCCCTGATTAGCACGACTGCCAAACAATGCTCAAAGAAGAAATTACAGAAATTAATTACTCAAAATTACCACACGTGCCAAGCAGAACGCTCCCAAAGCTTCAGCACTTGAGCCATTTCAGTTTGCACCAAACCCACAAAACCAGAAGTGGGGGTGGGGAAGGGCTTCCCAGGGACGAGCCATCACCCCCAGCCCACCCCTGAGCACACAGTCCCAGCACAAGTGTCCCGGGAGAGCAGGCTGGGAGCTGGATGTCTGAGGAGATGACTATTCCCACCACTGTCACTTCCCACCACAGAGGGAGAGGCTGGAATTAAGATTTAAAATGCAGGGAAAACTGTCAGCCCAGCATTTTTTGTCAGCCCCATACAGACACTGTGTGGGTCTTTTCCAGTGTCTGTTTATTTTGATTAGTAAATAAGTTTGGAATTCTTTTCTTTGCAACAGCAATAAACAGACCACTACTCAACATCAATAAAAAGCATCCATGAGGCACTTCAAAATGCCTTCAGATTTCAAGGTGTGTTGTGCTACTCTGAACTACAATCACAGTTGTTTGACAAAGGTTTAGTGAACAAAGTTGTAAAATTCAGTGTTTTTAAGAGAACTATCACAACAAACAGAGGAGCAATGCCCACAGTGGAAGTTCATACTCAAAAACCCACTTACATTTGATAAATGCTGACAATACAGAGATTAGTGAAAGACCACCAGGTGGGTTTGGTGTCACCTTCCCCCTCATCTCCTGCAATCCAAAGCTGGCCGTGGCCAGAGCTCGCCCTGCACTCGCACACCATGCCCTGTGGCAGCCTTGGGAACTGCCTGGGGATGGAGCTCTGTGAAGAGGGAGCTGCTGCCAAACCCAGCACTCAGACAGTTCTGAGCCCCAGCAAAGACAAAATGCCACCCCACAACCCCCAGCCAAGGCCTGTTCATTCAGCAGGCACATAACTGGAGATTAACTCCAGGTTGTCATGGTCACCAGCTGCCTCAGTTTAAGTTCCCTAAAAGAGCAAACCCCCTTCTCTTCGGATGAAGTGACACTTCAGGTAACTGTTTCTGACATGCCAAGGCCACAGGTAAGATTTTCCATCTCTCACCACGAGCATTTCAACAGTCCCATGCCATGAGAAACAGAGGCGGTGCTGGGGGGCTGGAGGCAGTGCTGAGTGATGCCTGGACACCTCAGCTGATGTGTGCTGGCACCCCCAGCACTGCAGCTGCATATTTACATATGCAATGACCCAGATTTGCATTTGCTACCACAACCTATCAGACCTAATTAAAGTAACAGAGCTTTCCTAGAGCGAGAGGCTGTTTGACTGCAGCACAAACCAGGAATCCTCCTCAGGTTACACCAAGCACACCGGAGAGCTCCCTGTTGATCACAGGCCATTTCCTCTCGTGTTTAAACTCACCCTTCCCTAATGCTTTGCTGTACTTGAAGGGAAGCAGGAAACTCTGCCAAAAACTGTTATAAAGAATACCTTCTCAGAGTACCGTCCCTATACTCTGGCCTCACGTACATCTCACTTATTTCCCAACTGCTGACATGGGGAACCCCACTGTTCTCACACCCTTCTACAATTAACCACTACAGTTTTTCAAAAAGCTGTCAAAGAACCAACACCTATTCATTCCAACAACCCATGATCCTTATTTCTGT
Organism: Myiotriccus ornatus; assembly: GCA_036023395.1. Classification (NCBI taxonomy): domain Eukaryota; kingdom Metazoa; phylum Chordata; class Aves; order Passeriformes; family Tyrannidae; genus Myiotriccus; species Myiotriccus ornatus. The sequence goes on from JAYRBT010000038.1 coordinate 1,136,948, forward strand.
AAAACTCAGAGTTTTCATGTACATAAATTATGTGCAAAATTAGATACCACCACCACCTTCAAACCTGTCCATCAAAAACACATTTTTTCATTTTCAGGACTGATTCAGGCCCAGGTTTGCATGAGTGCAGCAAAATCAAACCTCTGGCTCTGCAGATCAGGTCTCAAGGTCAATGATGATGCTTGAATAAAAAAAAAAATTAAAAGAAAAAAAAAGGGGATTAGAAAACCAAACCAAAAGAGCTCCAACCACTGGGCACTATGAAAATGGGACTGTTTGCACATTTCTGTTCCCAGGGCAGATGTAGGAAGGGGAAGAAATTGTTTTGAGACAAAGGCTGTTCTCTTCATCCACACAATGAAGGCTCATTCTTTTCCTGCTCCATAAAAAAAGAAATAAAAAGCCAAAGATCAAAGTCAATTAATTCCTCATTCGAATAAAAAGGCCATTCATTTTTAAGCAGAAATGCAGAGATTATTCCAAGAACAAGCTCTTCTGGGCATCTCCTCTGGCAGACACGTGCTCTGTGAGACGGAATCACCGATGCCAGAGCCCAAATTCCAAAGCTGGCAAGAGCTGGAACAGCAGCCCTTGTCACGGTACTTGAGGGAGAAGTTTGCCAGGCTTTTACCCTCAAATCTTGAGGTATTGCAGGAATTTCTGCAAAACAGAATTAGTAAGGTCTTGTAATACTAAAAAAAATGCTCTGGCACCAGAGGCAGCTGCACAGCCTGTGCAGGAGGGACACAAACAGGCCACACTTCACACCCCAACATGGGACACAACCCCTCCGAAAGCACATGCACGTGGGACATTTCTGAACACATTTCTCTATTGACTGTTCTTCATGAGCAGTTGTGCAGCTCACAATTTGTATTTTGGGATAAGCAAGAATAAGAAAAACCCGCTCTGTAGAAAGACTCTCAATCTCCAGAACAATCAGTGTGTGGCCAATAAATTCACCTCTCTGTAGTGACTTTAGATCCGGGGAAAACCCGAACAGCCCACGAGAACTGTGGGAGCAGCTCTGCCTGCAGCCCCAACCCCGCCTTTGGGGCCCAGAAGTGCCCTGGGAACAAACCCAAAGTATCAGGAAACAGCGACCTCCACCCCGTGCAGAGCCAGGTCTGCCCGACTGCTGCCCCACGGGGGGAACCCAAGCCTGGGGGAGCTGCAGTGGGGAACGTTCCCTGCTGATGGCACAGCACGCGAACCCCGAGTGCTCCCGTTAACTCACAACAAAGGCAGTTGTTTCAGTGCTGACTGGCACGAGGAAAGCAGGCACCAGTCAGCAGCCTGCACAAATGGCTGCAAGGTCATGTTTAGATTACTTGTAATCAGCCTAAAAATCGTTCAAGATGGGTTAACCAACAGTTAAAAAGTCAGACACCACAATCTTCAGATGCCAATAAAAGCATCCTTCCTGTAGAGCCGTGAAATGAAATATTCTTTAGAAGAGTAAAAATGTACTCGCCCAATTAATTTTCTGAAATCTCATTAAAAAATTTAGCCCGACTAAGTCATACACTTCTGACCTGAATTTTAATTATCTTTACGCTGGATGTAAGGTTTTTTCTGATATTTGCAATGCATCATTAATTTTCAAGGAATGGCTTCCTTGCTTCTAAAGTGCATACTTCATCTGAATGACATTTACTGTAAGTAATTTCACCTTTAAAAGACATCTGCAGCAGGACTGGGGGAGCTTCAGCCCCTCCAGTACAACACACACATCTCATAAGCAATGATTTACTATCAGCAGCAGTGTGTCAAACCTTTCTAGTGTGTCCCAAATTACACACCTGCCTCCATTCAATAATGCCTACCTGAAAAGAATTTTGCATACTTTGAGGTTGGAATTCCAGTGTGAATTTATGAGGACACATTAGAACAGATTGATTAAAGAAGGAACTTCTAAGCTCAAAAGAGATGAGGAAACTTTTAAAATATGGATTACCCTTCATACAGGTAGCCAAGTAATTATTGAAGAATACATCAGGTTTTTCAATTTGAGCTTCAAAACTAGACTACAGAATCATCATAAAATATCCTTCACCTCACCTGATACCCGGAATTTAAAGTTTGCTGAAGAACTTGGCTTGAATTTCAAAGTTTAGCCACCCCTCCCAGCAGATATTTGTACTAGAGCATGATAAGGAAAGAGAGAAATACAGCTTGAAATAATAGAAATAACCTCTTAGAAGCTCTGCTGCTAAGCTGTGAGTATATAAAAGGGTTGTTTAAAAGTGAGTTAGTGTTTATTTAGTACAAAAACTAAGTGAAAAATTATAGCTCCATATTTTTATATCACTGATTTACTCCTAAATAACTTTTATTGCCTACTGCTGTAAACACTAAGTAATCTGGAGGCTTAAATAATTGACACTTTGACTCTGGAACATTGCTGGGAAATGTTCCTCCTCTTGCTGACCGACTTCCTCAAGGTAACACTGGGCAGTTAAGGGAGGTAGAGGCCAAAATTGTGATTTTATTGGGCTCTTTTTTACGGTTTTGGGCTTATTTTTGTCTCGTAGAAGACTTCTCAATACCCAGCATCACTCAGAAGTTTCATCTTATGAACTAAACTACAGCAGTCACGGGCAGAAAAAAAAGCCTGACACGGTTGTGTGCTGCACTGAAGAGCTGTAAAGCAGAATAACACCTCTGCCAGAATGAAAAAGCTCTAGGAAGCAGCACATTACAGGAAAAGTTTGTAGGAGAGGAAGACACTGTTGCTCTGCTCTTTGGGGGGCTGACATGGTAGTTTTGAATAAAAGGACTGGAAGGAAGGGAGGGCAATTCCACATGAACCCTCACCTTGTTCAAGACTCCAAGTTCTGGCATTTTCTGCTCAAGTTTTTGTCTCTGCCATCCATGACAGTTCTGGTAAGGCAAGTTTGGTCCATTTTATCTTCCCAAACCTCCCTCCCTCCCACAAGCTGTTACACGGCATGGCTGCAATCCTTGTATCTCCAGAGGAAAGAAATGATGTCATTTTGGATTATTCCAGGTAAAAGGTACCAGAGATTTGAAAATTATATATAATTATACCCCTGGAAAATGGCAAATCAGAAATATGTAATCAGCACTCAGACCACGCCCCCAGTGGCAGGCAGCCTGCCCTCTAAATAGCAGGATTTTGTAATACACATTTTTCCAGTTCTCTAGCAGACTGTATCTTTCTGTTCTTCAGCTTTTGTTGTTATTTTGACAGCACAGCCAAAGAAAGTCTTGCAGCAATTCTAATCCCAAATGAGCTCATTCTCAGAAGAGTTAATAGAGCCCTCCATTAGCACAACGTGGGGATTGCCAGAGTTGAGGGGAGGTTTCACTGAACAATGACCATACAGCAAAATGAGCCCACTCAGCATCAGCATCACAGCAGAACATAGATTATTAGCTACTAATTACACTTAACTATGTCATTACAAATTCTAACATGTGCTCCAAGATGCCATGAACGTATCTGCTGCACAGGAACACTTCCTAATCTTGTTCATGAAATAATTACAGGGGCACTATCCTGCCAAATGAGGCAGTAATTAACCCTAATTGTTCAAAATGCAACTGGCTAATTCTAGGAGATTAATCAAGGGGATTCAATTATTATTAAATGACTTAATATGACAAATTGCTGCATTAGGAGAGGGGGCTTTGCTCCACTGCACGGTCCTTTCCCAGCAGCGCTGCCCAGGATACAGGCACAGTTGCATTCTGTGTGCAGGCAACTCCCTGCCTTTGCAAAGCCCACCCTGGGCAGTGTCAGAGCCTTCCCAACGACCAGCTCTTGGTCAGGGAACCCAGATCAGCCCTGGAGTGCTCGCTGGGAATGACAAATGCACAGGCCCAGCCCCCTCCCCGCAGTGCCATCACACCACAGGCTCAACACTCCTCTATCTGACAGCCTTGCTCCTTAAAACAGCACACAGGTAAAACTGAACTGCTCTGGTAAACAGACAAACAGGATGGAAAAGGCAAACAGCCCCAGTGCACAAAATCCAAGTTTCACCGTGACACAGCATGCAGGTTCATCCCGGGTTTAGCCCCCCTCTGCAGAGAGACGAGCTGCTACAGTGAGGCTTTATAGTGGTGTAGACAAAACACTTTGTGGGATGGATTCCAGACTCACAGAGAGCCCACAGTCCCATGTAGGATGAGCTTTTTGTTTGGTAATTACCCCTTCGGCATTTATTACTAAACTATAAAAGGAGATAAAATACATTTATTCACTTACACAGTCATCTGCTTTACTTTGGCCTTTTCTTCAAAGAATCCAAGACAAGAGAAAGCCAACACAGTACATTGTTTTCATAAAGATGATTTTAAAATACTTGCTCTAAGCAAAAATCAAACTATTTCCTTTTTCTCTTATTATCATCAAAAAACTCGGGTTCAGGAAGCTCTGGCTGGCTGGCAGAATCCCAAACTGGATATACCCTAAATCTGCTGTAACTGCACTAGAAACAAAGGAGAGGGGTAAAAACGAGGCTAAATGCTAATAAATCTATGGACCTTTATCGGAGGACGGGAAGAAAACACAGGAGACACACACACTCACCTGGGGATCATGCTGGAATTCCTGCCCCGGCAGCTTGCACAGAGGGTTGTTCTGGTCCCCTAGATGATGTGGGTGGTTGTGCTGCCCTTCCATGGTATCATACCAAACTGTGCCTCACACTTCTGCTGCAGGGAAAACAGAGGGGAGAGAGAAGTCTCATCACTGCCCGTCCGGAGCTGGAAGCAAGAAACTCTTCCCCGGGCCTGCCTACAAGTGGTTGCTCAGAGCAGCAAGAGCAGAGTCCTCCCCTCCCTCCCTCCCAGTCACTCACACACCTCTCAGAGGCAGAGCCACCCTCACCCCCAGGGACTGCCAAACAGCAGTGCCAGCATTCAAATACTGCTGCTACTGCCCCACAAGAAATGAAGGAGCGGGAAATGGGTTTATTGCTCAGGGGGTATTACCTACTAAAGCTCTGCTTTCGTAACAGAGGCTCCTCTCACCTCCCCAGGGCTATGCCTCTTAATATCAACGCTGAAGAGTCCTGTGAACTTCCTACCTTATATTACATTGCTAGAATTATTTAAATTATTTTATTACTCAAGATTTGGAGAAAGGCTGTTTACTTGAGGGGATAATGTACCACGTATTCTCTCTTCCAAGCCCACAGGCACAGAGCAAACCCTGCAGGCCACTAACACCTGGCTCCTCACCACAGAGCTCCACAGGAATCCAGACACTTCCCATTTACAGCCCCGACTTAAAGGCATGCCCAGACAGTGCTGGGTGAAGTGTCCGCAGTCGAACAGTCCAACCGTGCATCTGCTGTGTCCTGCCTTGGAAAGGGCTGGAGCTCCAAACAAGGACAAGGATTTACTTCTGAGTGTGGGAACCTGAACCACCTGATCACCCACAAGTCTGGGACATTCCTCACAGAACCATAACTCTCCAGCTGCCACGAGGAAGCTCAAGGTACAAATCCTTACTGTGGGGCCTGCACAGCTCAGGAGATCCCACGTGCCGCGAGGGGTACGGGAATGGGGCAGGATTTGGGTCGGGGCACTGTTTGTTTAAAGCCCTAAGCCAGCCCAGCTGGAGGCAGAGGAAGGAGGAGGAACAGAATAGCAGCTTTGGAAAGAGATCCAGCCCAGCTCACATGACACAGCCCTGACACCTCCAGGACAGCGTGTCCTGCTGTCAGCTCGGCTATTCTGGGCTGCTGGCACAGGGAGGGGAGAGTGAAGGGGGATCCCCAGCAAGGGGCTTCACAGAGGGTCTTCAAACAGCAGCCACCAAACACCACAGAGATACTTCATTATGTCAAGAAAGGTACAAGGTACACTCTTAACAATGGCACATTTTTATTTACATAGTCCTAGCCCTGCACTTTTCCTTCTCAAGTGACAGGCTCTTTTATTTCTGCTTCTGAATTTCCTACAAAGCTTTGCAGAGCCAAACATTTTCAGACTGAGTCTTGACCATGACTGTAAATTAAAACATTTTTAAAATGGCATGAAGCACTACATATCTTTCCAGAAAGCAAATAAAAGGACAGGGTCATCATCATGGGAAGCATGACCAAAGCCCCTGTGGGATGAGCAGCTTCTTCTCTCAAACTACTGCCACCCTTCTGCAGAACAGTTATTACTGCACTCAGGGGCAGCGTTCCCAGGTAACCTGGAGTTCTTCCAAAGCCAGGGAAAACAAAACCCCTCTCATGCAGCCAGCTCCCCTGCCATATCCCAGGCTGCAATTCCTCTCTGGGTACCTGAGTGTCCCCACACCCCCATCCCGTCCATCTGATGCCTCAGCAGCAGAAAGCAAACCACAACACCCCCCCAGCCCGTGGTACCTCGCAGGTACATGGCAGGTGGGATTCTCAGGGCAGAACAGCCCAGGGCACTCGGGAGCAAAGGCCAGCATCATTAGTTACGAGACACTCATTAAGGAGCAGAACCTCATCAGCATCTTGGCATCCAGTCTCACCCGTGCCGTGCCCCGGGTGCCGCTCCTCGGTGGAACAGCTGTGCCCAGGCTGGCTGGCTATCACCATGTGTCTCGGGATGCCTCCAACTGCACTGCAGACCAAATGATTTGCTCCCAGATGTATAATCAACATGACAGGACCATGCACCTCTCAAGCAGGCGGCAAAGCAGCAGTTTGTGCTCAGTGTTACAACCGTTTTCTGTACCAGCACTTTTCACCTCCTGCAAGACACACCAGCTGCTCTGTGTGCCCAGCGTTCAGCTCTGCTGCTGCCCACCACACACACACACACAAACACACATATATATGTGCTTTCCCACTCAGTTACAATGTCCTTCTCATACCCTCTCTCTACACAGGGACTCAGAGGGGGAGCCAAGCAGCTCTGTTTGGGTACCTTGAGTAAAACAAAACAAAACAGCAAGTCTTATGTAGTTCCAGAAATCCACAAGCTGTTTAAACGCAATCAAGTACATGAAGCTACTGCACAAATTTCCATCTTTCAACATAAACACAGAATCACCAGTGAGTAAAGCCCAGCAGTGCACCCCAAGAGCTCCCAGGTCGTTCCTCCACCCGCAGGGATGTGCTGCCGGTGGGAGCTCCCCGGTCCCCAGAGCCATCAGGATGCTGCTCACTGCGGGCTCCGCAGAGGCTGGAGCAGAGCAAACTGCTTTACAAAACAAACATAACCACAGCAGTAACACTTTCTTCCTCTCCACTGCCCAATAATATTCTTCCTCTCTCTTGCTCATAAAATAAATCTGCCAGGATACTCCACGAGATTACCTATATATTTAAATGATGATCTTGGCTCATGATTACATCCTCACTGTGGTTCAGGGCACGTGCTGTGGGGAAGGCAGCCCAATCCTAGGAGAGTATTATTTCCGAGTGACTTTTATTGTCCATTATCTTACACCATTTCTGTCACAGCCATGATGCCTGGTAGGAATAGTTCACAACAGAAATATCTTTGTCGTTAGTATTCTCATTGCAATTTAGTCAGATCAACCTTTAAATCTCATCCATCACACTGAAGAGCTCTGGCAAAGCAAGCACAGTAATATATGCTTCCATGCAAACCCTAATTACAGGCTAGGTTAAAAAGCCCACCCCGTTCCTTCTGCAGTGCAAGGTGACAGGAAATCCTGAGCATCCCTCAGTTTCTCACTCTCCCTTTTTGCTGGTGGAGTGCGTAACCCGTTCATTACAGCAGACTGGTTCTGTCTGGCACATGACAAACTTACTTGAACCCAACAATTAAACTTCTGACAGCGTTTCCAAAAGCAGAGAGTATTTACTGTAAATGCCTGACAATTTTTTTCCTCTCTGCTCATCTCTCTCAACAGTCACCTTATGATGACTGGAAATTACCATAAGCAAATAGCAGCCTAACATCCAAAAAACCCCTCTTGTTAATGTGAAATACACACCTGCCAACACTGAAAGAATATGAATATGAATGTTAAAGGAAACAACACGAGGAATGGCACTGAAATGTTTGAGACAGGAGAGAATGCTGCAAGAGCACACTTAAAGAATTTTTATTGATATAAATATATCTATATGAAGAATTTAAATAAACAAAGAGTTAAAGAATATGAGTCAGCAAAAAATGTTCAGCAGTTAATTAACAGCACAAACTGTTAAACAGCATGCAGATAAATCAGCAGTAAACAGCTTCAGAATTTAGGCTTGGAATCAAGCTGGAACTGCACCTCTGTTCACACACAGACATCACTCAGGGTGAGTACCTGCCATTTGTGCCCCTGAGGAGGACAAGGGTGTCTGGAACCAACCGAGCCCCGGAGAGGGCAGTGTTTCAGCCACACCTCACTTCCAGGAGGGCTGGGATCCCCTCGGAGGTGGTGCAGACAGGTTTCTGTCAGGACTGTGTCCAACAGCCAGGCAGGGCCAGGCTGCTCCCAGAGCCCGAGCACACCGCAGTGAGGTGGCTGAAAAGCCCTCGAGCTTTTCATACCATGTCAACAACTGATATTCATTAAACAAATGCTGTGACAGACACTGCAATTCACTGTTCCATACCTAGAAGCAAAATGACATTAAGTCAACTATTTAAAGCTATTTGGAGCCATCTCACTGTGGATGTCAATAAAACAAATGCTTCCTGCCAATAATCCACTATCTCTCAGACTTCCCACGCTGCTTCCAATCACTCCCTACACCCAGCTCAGGTCCATACTCCCATTCTAAACAAGCAAGTTATAATTCCTAATATAGTATCTTCTAGTTTGGGGGAAAATCTAGTAAAATGGCAAGGTGTGGCACAGTATTCTCCCCTCCCCAGCTGTATCACACTGTCTGAAGATGCTCCTTGAGTTTACACAATACTTTAGAGAGAATGTTTCAAATGCTCCTTTCTCACCACCAACCAGGAATACAGATAGTTTACTTTAAAACCAAAATATTCTGGTTTTAAAGTTTTAATCTGAGTTAAGGGTTGGGTTTTGTTTGGAGGCATTTATTCTGTGTTGCAGTATCAGCTCCCCACAACTTGGTCCTAAATCAAGACATAACTGTCTGTGTAAGTGTCCTGAATACACTTCAGATGCTCTGTAGCTCGATCCATCCGTTACAAGGGATGGTTTCACTGGGCTCCTATTAAACAGTCCCAGGATCAGTGCCAAGAGTACTTGGTGATTTATATTTATAACTAAATAATCAATGGGATATAAGGTAAATGTTCCTTTTCACCAGCCTAATGGGACTACTCCTACCTCTCATTTCACTGAATGGAATCTCCTAATGCAACATCCCATGTAAATATTTATGTGTGATGTTTGTGTGATGTGTAAACATCAGTCCATCTTCCCATCCAAAACTGAGGATGGACAGCAGTCAGCACCATTTCAAGTGACAACAGTTCCTCTGCAGAGAGATAATACTGTGACCATGGTACAGCAAGAGCAGGTTGCATTTTTCCCCAACTAGCTTTTACTTACATATGTTTCAGAAAAAGAAGCCAACATACCTTAATTTATATTCTCCTAGTTGCAATTTTGAGCCCTCTAAAAGATTCACTATATTCATTTTTACAACCTTTGAACCATTGGAGACAGACCTCTCAGGTCACCACTGCTAACAAAACACATGTTAAAAATAAACACATACTAAATCTACCTGGAATTTTACTGTATAGCTTACCAAGCACGCAACAACATGCTCACATTTTAATTTATAATGCAATAAAGCTTTCCAACATGAAGCCAAATTATTTAAGAACATTTCTGTTATCCTCCTTGGAATTCACTCGTTCCTGATGAAGGAAAGATTAAATATAGGCTGGAAATATATTCATAACGTATATGTTCACAGAAACTGCCAGACATTTCCACCTCATTAAATCATAACTGAAATAGGTCCCATCCCATGCAGTCTGGAACACACACTGTACCAGTCCTGGCAGCTCCATCCAGGCTGGCTGGTGGCTCCCAGCGCAGAGCAAGGTGACAACCCACACGTGGAACACGGCCCCGCTCCCACCAAGCCCCGAGGAGCCCTGGGGACAAAGAGGTGCCAAAACTCCAGCAGTCAGGCAGACTGGTTGTTCCCAAGCTCTGGTGAAAGCCCCCAGTTTAAGCCAATCCCTAAAATAAGTCTCTAGCAGACACAACTAGGAATCCACAGCTCATTCCTATCAGACGCCTTTCGTAACCAGCCATCTCACACAGGAGCACAGGCAAACACAGCGTCCTAAGCCACTAAGACAAAAACAGATGTAACATCCAAAGTATAAAAAAGATCTAAATAAGCTCTGCTGCTGCAACCCCAAACCCCAAATGTGGGATCTGTTCAGCATGGCCTGCTCTCAGAAAGTTTAACGAACACGTGACCTTAAACTCTAACAAAGTTTTCTCTAAATATTCATACACATACGTGATTGGAAACACCACCACTCAGCATGGACAAATACCTTTTAATTAGCACTTCCAAGCACTAGAGAAATATTAAGCAAACCTCACAAAGATACTTCTGAAACATTGCTGTAATCTCTCAAATGTTCAAGGAAAGCTCAGGCACACCAAAGTACAAGAGCAAGCCTGTGTCAGATGGGCTCAAAATCCATGAACCTGCTGTAACCAGCTCTGCTCGTGCAGCTTCTCTCTACAGCCGACAGTGAGAGTCTTTAATAGACACCAGATCCGCCTCAAATCAGGGAAAGGGAACGGAGCGAGATACAGACACATCCACCCAGCTTCAAAACACCGGGACGACAGCTTGAAGTATTTACATTTCCCATAATCAGAAGGAAGAGGAAATGATGCTGAGAACTGTGCAGCCCAGCCAATCCAAAGATCCATGTGATCCAAATCCAAAGGCAACTTCAAAGCCGCCCCATAAAACCCTCCGCAGACCTTGCAGGCACCAGACGCTGGCACTGCAGGAAGAGCTTGTGCAGCATCTGGATCCTGCAGGGAACAGCCAAACGGAAGCACAAACTCTGCCCAGCGTAAAAGGAGCTCACATTTTTCTACTCACAAAAACAGCTACGTTAGAAATATGTTTGTGTTTTTTCCGCCCCAAAATATGCTAAATAAGGCTATTATCAATATTGCTTCTAAATAAAAGTCAGCTTTCCTGCACGTTCCTGAGCACCCAGAACTAACAGCACCAGTTTTCCAAATACTAATGCAGCTCTGCAGTTCATACCCCCATTTCTGTACCCCTGCATGTAACATCTCCACCTCCCTTCCTGCATGGGCACAGTTGTCCTTAAAGAACAAGAATGATTCACCAGTACCTTGCAGATCAAGGCCACGGGGTAAAACAAAGAGGATCTGTTCTTTATAACGCCTGGAGAGCTACTTTTATTACTTATTTTGATGACAGACAGGGTTAATGAAGTTCTTGCAGAGAACTCTCCCTTTCCTGGGCTAAATGCCCAAATTCTTTCAGGATTCACAAGACTTGTCTATTTAAATTGAGTCCAATTTTTTTTTCCCTACAGAAAGGCCTGCACAGAATGTTCTGAAGAGAAGCTGGGAATTAACCTTTCAAGAAAATTATACAGAGCTTGCACATTTAGTTATAAGAGACAAATCACATTTCACACTGTATTCTGCCCTCTATAACTACCTTCTATTACTCTAATAAGCTTCAGTGTTGAAGCACAAACTCAGTAGTATCAGATTATTAAAACCCTAAAGCTTACTCATGGAAACAAAAGGCTTCTCTCGTGCCCACCCTGCATCCTTTCCCTGCCAAGACCCCACACTGATCTCACACTGATCCTGTGCTGCTAGAACAGGACTCCACCTGTTTGAGGGAGCTGGAAAAAGTCCATTTTGCTTCCCAAGACAGCTGTGCTCCCCCCAGTTGCCTCTCCCACTCCCCAGCCCTGCTCAGCACGCGGGCACTGCTGGGGCTGGGCAGTTCCTCACACACAGGTCCAGCACACGGGCACGGGGAGGACGTGCCCTGCTACAGTGAGTCACCACAGCCCCTTTGGGGGACAGACCAGGGGGACCGACAGAAACCCCAGTGAGTCACAGAGTAAGTTACTGCATACCTTAACACACAAAGAACTAAGAGCAAACACAGGTAGAGAACCATCCCAACACTGTTTACCCTTGGATGGTAAAGTTCTTACATCTGACACAACGTTATAAATTGAGTAATTGACCCACAAGGAAGTAAAGAGCTCAAGGGAGTTAAAAATTACCCTATAAATACCATAAAGATTAACAGATTTGTAATACCCACCCAAGCAGCGCTTACTCTAAGTGGAATGATTATGAAAACACAGCAAGAATATTTACTCCACGGCCCTGAGCTCAGTATATACAGACTCCACAAAAGGCAGCGCTGGTTCTTAATACACTGACAGCTGAGAGTCACCACTTAGGTTTCCCAACTGATTAAAGGGTAACACAGACACACAGTTGTGACTTATTTGCTTCCTTGGAGTACATTCATATATATTTAAAACCTTTTGAAGGTTGCTTGGGGTTTTTTTGTTCCACTTTTACATTTTTGAGGCTCATTTTTTTACAACTCTTACAGAAGAGCTGATGTAACACCAACAGCACAAAGAATGAAAGCTGAATGACCATGAATGAAAGAGGAAAGAATTACTGTGTTCATGTCTGGTATCTGTTCTACCCCGAGTTCCTTCTCTTGTCACGGTAATGACACACATATGCCCTGAGAAGCAGGGCCACCACAAAGCCTCCAAGACAGGCTGACATTCAGAGTGCTCCTATGCAGGAAACAAAATGTTCCAACAAGGACAAAACCCACACCTTCTCAGCATGGCAGCAACAAGCGTCCCCAAGGTTAAGAACAGGACAAGACACTTCAAGTGAAATTCCTGAAAGGACTGTATTGAATGTACCATGAAGTTGCAATCCATGCTGCAGGTCAACATTCCCCAATTACTGCACCATCTGAAGCAATTTTCATCTCCAATTCCACAGTTTAAAAACCACTAACTTAAGGAAAAAGTTACTCTCCCAAGTCAAAGAGGATGGTCAGCTCTAAGGAAAGAGGAAAAATTGGGACTTGTATTTTCCTGCCCCACCGGAGGCAGGAGACAGGGCCGTGTGGGACCCTGCCCGCCACCGGGGACCCTGCCTGCCACCGGGGACCCTGCCCGCCACCGGGGACCCTGCCCGCCACCGGGCACCCTGCCCGCCACCGGGGACCCTGCCCGCCACCGGGGACCCTGCCCGCCACCGGGCACCCTGCCCGCCACCGGGCACCCTGCCCGCCACCGGGGACCCTGCCCGCCACCGGGGACCCTGCCCGTCACCGGGGACCCTGCCCGTCACCGGGGACCCTGCCCGCCACCGGGGACCCTGCCCGCCACCGGGCACCCTGCCGGCCAACGGGCACCCTGCCGGCCACCGGGGATTCTGCCCGCCACTGGGGACCCTGCCCGCCTCCGGGGACCCTGCCGGACACCGGGCACCCTGCCGGCCAACGGGCACCCTGCCCGCCACCGGGGACCCTGCCGGCCACGCAGCGAGTGCGCTGCCCAGAGCCCAGACAAAAGCAACCCGAGAGCAGGAGCTGTCACCGAGCTCTGCAAAACGAAACACTTGCGAATCCTCCCTGGGGTGCGGAGCGACACCTGCTCCGTCAGCAGGCTGGGCTGGGACGGGGTCACAGCCCCGATCACGGCAATGCCCCGCGGGAGGTGCCGGACGTGGCTCACCCGACACGGCGTGGGGGGAGCAGGATGGCGACAGCCTCCCCCAGAGGGGCACGGGCCGTCCTGGGGGTCCCTCCACGTCGAACCGCCAGGGGGGTTCGGGCCCCACAGGTGGGGCGATGCACTGGAACGAGAGCCCGGGCCCTCCTCGGGAAGGTCCCTCAGCTGTGTGCTGGCAGTGTTGCCGAGGCTGAGGGGATGCTGCTGACAGCCACCCCTGGTGGGAAGAGCTTCTCACGCCCTGCTCAGAGGGGAATCTCTGGCCTTGCTCTGGCAGTGCCACGCTCGGGTTCACTGCCCCTGGGTTCTTCAGTTCGGGGGGTTTGAGCTCACACACTCGCACCCCATCCTGCCACTGCCAAACGAATCGGGAACTGTCCCTTCCCTCTAACCAGGAGGCTCATTTCCCAAAGTTCTTTCTGGAAAAACAACATTTCGACAAAATTTCCAACTGATGTTACACAAACAATCCCCCCATCCGCTGAATTAAGCACAAAGCCGATGACACCCTACATTGAGACAAGCCCGTGCGGAGGGGCAGCCACACAAATCCCGCTGAACTGAGCACAGAGCACGGCACTGCCAGCCCCCAGAGACAGCCCAGCGCCGTCACACCGCAGCCCAAACCAGCCAGCACCTGGGGAAAACGAGAAAATAAATTGCCTTCCTAAAAAGCAAACGCATTGATCTGTCTGGGTTGGTGCCCGAGGTCTGGCCAAGGGCAGGGGATGGGCTGACACCTCCTTTGATTCATCATGTCAGGCACAATACAAAGGTTGGAGTCCAGAACTAGAGAACAAAGTTACCCAAAGCCAATAAGCACAAAAACTTTAAGAAATGCCTGGGGACTGTAAAATGCCTGTTAATAGTCCAGAGGGGTTAAAAAAAAAAAGATAGAAAGGAAACCACCATAAGGGGAAAAGCTGGATGCCAGCAGCAACAACTCTTTCATTTAGAAAGAACAATCTTCCCACTCCTGCACTTTGTGATCAGGCATGTCATAACTATTTTAATAAGTTTTATAATTGCCATGGTGAATTAGCTCATGGAGCAATAAACCAGCACATCCAATTCACAGTCTCAAACTTTGTGCAGTTCTGAGCACAAACTCCACTCCTGCCATACTGAGATCTCAGCAGAAAACACTCAGCCCCAAACCTGCTCTTTCTCAGACTTCACTGCACCCAGACTCTATTAAAAATGTGGATTAGCTGCTTGTTTCCTTGATAGTTTCTACACGACCTGATTTCCAGTACAAGCACAGGACGGACAATACCACCCGATCTTCCCAAAACGCAGCACACAACAGGAGTCATGAACTACCTGCAAGGCTTTTTTTTCTTTTGAGATGCAATAAATAATGCATTCTGACTGCTCAACAAGCATCTGTGAGGTTTCAAGAATGCTTTGGAGCCCAAAATTCCTCGAGTCGCATTCGCTTACACCATTTGGTTTCAAATAGATACGACTCTGCTGTCGCTTCACTTAAAGTGTAACAGGAAACTCAAATTTGACTAAAAGGTTGTATTACATTACTATTGGGTTTATATGGAAACCTTTTTAGGAGTAAGAAGCTAAGGGGAAGGATTTTTCCTCTCCCATCTGCGACAGACAGCTGTTCACTGCCTGGAATCTCTGAGAGCAGACACTTAAAGTAGCACCAAGCTGAAGTAAACAATTTAGAAATGTAATTTCTTTAATTGTACTGATACCATAAAACTATTTGCAATTTATTGCATCATGCCATGTAATAAGCCATGTCACAAGACTAAACACTGGAAGCCACATGTGCTTTTTAACTGAATAAAAAAAATACTTTTTTCTGAAATATTTTAAAATGTTAAAAAAACAATCCAAGAGAATTCTCATGCCTGGACAGCAACGGTGCTTACAGAGAGTCCAGATGTTGAAATACTTAGCACAGGTTAGAACTTGAAGTAATCTTGATCCAATCCAATATGTATATAAAAAATAAGGCAAGATAGAAAAAGACCTATCTACCCACAAAAAGGATCTGACAGCATTACAGACTTCTGCATTCAATCCACTATTGAAAATAACTCCCTGTGCTCTTCTGTTTTTAAACAAAACTTCACGTACAAGCTCTAGAATGGCCAGCTGGTCCCACACAGAGAACCTCCTTGGTCCTCCCTGGACTGCATTTCAGCCAGCTAAAGACAGCAGCTCCCAACCTGGCTGCAGAAACACATTCACCTCCACAACCCCCCACACCTGCAAGGACATTTTTTAAGAGTATTTTATACAGGTTCATTTTCTATGTAATTTAGACACACTGCAGCAATTCCAGTCTGCTGGGAAAAACCCACTGTGACCTTAAAGTCCTAAAAACCTAAATCTAGACTTTACACGCAAATGTTTTGGCTTCTGGGTTTTTTTCTTCAAAAGGAAAAATACCACCATCACCTTTCAGTTTGAACACACTCTCTACCTCCTAGAGACTCTGCTTTTTCCTCCATTTCCCTTTGGAGACACAGCTCTACAGTGAGCATGGAGTTCACCACTGGAAGAGACCCCTTCCACACCATCACACCCAACGTGCTCTGCAGCCAACAGACTCTCTGTCCTCCAAAGCACCAGGGGAAGGGTCCGTGGGGCTCCCCCAGCACACAGCCCATCCCTGCACCCCAGCAGCCTCTGAGCTCTCCACGTGCCAGTCCCCTCTGGCAAAAGGCAAGGACACAGCTTGGGCACACACACTGCTCTTCCAGCCTGGGAGCACCCAGAGTGTGGGGCAAGCTCAGCCCTCCCAGGGCTGCCCGATGCTGACACACCAAATCCGTGTTCCCCTCAGCCTCAGATAACCTGCACTTATCTCCTGGAGCACGCACAGGCCTACAGTGCAAACGCCCACGGAACTTGCTGAGCACTGCCATGTGCTGGTACTAAAAGCTTTGCAAAGGCAGGGCGAGTACAACAGCATTAACAGCATCTAGCAAGAGAGAGCTACTCTCAAGGCCTCTGCCTTCAACAGGACAAAGTGTTCCTTCTGCCCATTTTAGACAACCTTTAACTGGTTTTGTGCTGGGAAAGGCCGTCCTGTCCAGTCCAGGAATGCAGCACAGACACGTGTGAGCCTCCTCTGCCCGTGCCTGTCCTGGAACCAGGGCCACAGTGGGTCATCCTCTTCTGGCCAAATGCCACAAACAACCCAGTCAAGCACCTGGAAAGGTCTACACTGAGTTAGTCACCGTGTTCCCATAAAAGGTAAAACAACTGGTTAAGTGAGTTTACCACAGAAATGCAGGAGTGTGTGTCATGGGCAGAACGGCTGTTCACGACTTCCTTAATCACAATTCTGTGCTCAAACCATAGAGAACCATGAGCACTGTCTGTCTGTACAAGGGTTGAGCTGTAGCAAAACTGTGGGAGTTGCAATTAGAAACACAATCATTCAGTGGTGAAGATGAGCCCAGCTTCTAAAATGAAGTTCCATGCACTTATTGTTCTCATTTGCTGGAGATCACCATGAACAACCTCTTCTGCAACAAGAACATCTAAGAAAAGCGAGTTAGAGTGACAAAAACTAAAGCACAAGTTGGGCTGTTAAATTCATTTTCCATAAGGACCGCATCCCAACTAGGCTTTCATTTAGGACAGAGCAAAAGCCCTTCAAGCCCCAAAGGTCTCACAGACTCCCAGTTTTGTAATTTCACTTGTGAAATCTTCCTCTGCTCCTCCGGGACAGTCCATTTTCCTGCTTTAAATTCGGACCGAACACATTTGATTTCTCCCTCCTGCCCCAGCTCGGCTGCAGCAGTCCCGGGGGCTGGTCTGTACTGCCAGCTTGGTTGTTGGGATACATTTCTCACATCCCTGAGGTTAAATGCATTTGGCACCGTGTAAAGGAGGAGAAGATGTTAAAATACACCCACTAATTAGTCTTTTACACATCTAGAAAGCTGCAGGTGCACAAGAGGGGGACTTGCTGGTAACCACCCCATTTTACAGCTAAGAGGGGAGAGCAGGAGGAAAACCCACAGGGCATTTCTGGCTCCTATCCCTGTACAAACAAAAATATGGGGAGTATTTTTTACTCTGAGAAAGCAACAGCTCATTCAGTACACAAAAAACTCTTTCAAGCCATTGCCAGAGGCCTTCAGACCAACAGGTAGGAGTGAATAAAGCCCCAAAGCACAGGGAATCTCAGAATCTCCCCATTTTCTCCAGTACAGACTCCATTACTACATGACATGAGAAAGGCCAGTGTAGGCTCAATATTTTCAATGTACATTTCAGTGTTATAGACTGACATAAAACTTCTCGGGCAGGATCACAGAAGGCAAGTACAACCAAAAAAACCTGTTTCCCAGAATGGGCTTGGAGTCCAAGTTATTCATCTTCAGCTGCTCTTTGCCCAACAAAATGAACAGTGAAGAATTTGAAAAGGTACATTAAAACTCACATTCCAATTATGCCTGTTCTCTCTCATAAAACACCTATTTGTCAAGAAACAGAATTCCAGAGGAAGGAGGGGAAAACGAAACAAGCAGAAGCGTCATACATCACAGGTGTTAGGAAAGCAAAAGGTTGGCTCTGCTCTGACAATTCCTTTGGGGTGACAGCAGTCACTCACGCTCCGTCTAGAAATCTCACTTCCCACAGAAAATGCTCTTTTTCCATCATAATAAAAGTTCCTCACAGCCCCTTTTTTTTTCTAGGTCTCTAAGGCTCAGAGCCAGAGGAAACGGGCAGCAACACCCTCATCTAAAAGGAGTTCCTTCTTTTTTTGTTGTTGCTTAACAGAAGATGACTGTCACAAAAAACGTCGACAGGAAAAAAATAACAGTGGAAAGAGTTTGACGCAATGTCAAGAGACGTCTCAAATGTAAAAGCTGCAGAAATGCTGCAGAAGTTAAACGGTTACTTACAGTGATTCACAAAAAATGAACTTTAAAAGCAGACACAGAACTGACAGCAAGACAGTCACAATGTGTCAGGAACTCGCATCACTGGACTTGTAATTGCTACAATATTTCCTACCAAACTACTTCTCCTGCAATAACGCCATAGGCAATCACCATGGCAGAGATTCCATGTGCGTGAACAGGCAGACAAACAGATGGGCTCAAAGATCCACCGCTACTCTAAACAAGCATAAATCACACTTTGGAGGGAGGCACATGTTGGGGGGGAAAGACGGCATTTCCTAGTTCAGCTCTACCATGTGCTCTCTCCGGAGCCATGCGCGCAATCCCCGCAGCGCGGGGGTCACCCCGCAGCTCCCCTCTCTCGAGGCAGGTACGGCACCAGCGCAGCGCCGGGACCTGCGGGCTCACGACACGCCTGCGAGAGGCAGCCGGGCAGGGTCTCGGGGCCTCCCGGGGGTGTCTCCGCCAGCCCCCGGAGCTCCCGGAGTCCCCCCGAGGACACGAACCAGGGACCGGCACATCCCGGGCTGCGGGGGCAGCTCGGCGGGGCGCGTGTGCTCGGAGAGGCGAGAACGGAACAAACCCCCCAGACCTCCCCAGGGCCTCCGAGCGACACCGACCCGCGCCAACACCCGTGTCCGCATCGCGGTCCTAACTCTGCCCAAGCGGCCAGGCGGCGGACCCCCGTCCCGCGGGAGCGGGGCCGTTCCCGGCCCGTCCCGCCGCCGCCCGGGCACGAGCGGGCCCCGCGGCC
>JAYRBT010000038.1:1162675-1268172 GCA_036023395.1 Myiotriccus ornatus
AACACCAAGAATACATCCTTCACACTGAACACCAGCACATCCTGCACACTGAACACCAGCACGACAGTTTTAGGGTTATAGCCCCGTGTCCCACGAGCTGTGGGATGTCCCACGCTTACAGGGGGTCGAAACAGTCTCATCCAACCACCTCCTCCTTTCTCTGCTACCACTGTTCTTGGTTTTGAACTGAACTATAAATTCTGTGGGGCAAAAACTTTATTCATTGTAGGAGCACGTGGGATTCCCAACCACTGCTCTCCAAGAGCTCCTGCACTGCAAACACTAAATGTACGTCTCAGAACCAATGACTTGTCACTTCACTTAATTCATCAAGATGTTGTACTCTACCTCAAAATGAGCTGAGGTGCAGGTGGCAATCATGTAATTTAAATTTAATACCATTTTGTGATGGTAACACTCAAGCATTCAAACAAATTACAAATTTAGCCTTTAAAGTAATATTTTGAAAGGAAGTTAAAATAATTGCAGAGCATAGTTCTTAATGTTGAAGTGCTTTCTGTCCCTGCCCTGAAAGGTGCCGCAGAAATGCAGAGCATTATGTTTATTTATTAATAATCCCACAAAGAAATTTTCATGATCGCCACTGGGGACTGTCTGACAGGTGACACAGGCGACCTCCTGCTAGGAGTGACATCTCTCCCCTACAATTTACATTCTCTAAATGATTTGTGATCAAATTACTTACAGCACAAATTAGCTTCTCCCCCCACCGTTCACTCTCATAGCACCATATTCAACTGTTTGTTCCATAGGGCCATAAAAATAATAATATGGAAAGTCAGTGCCTCTGCTTCCAACATGGAAACAGTGCATTGGCCAGGAGATCGATTCCTGCACTCATTTTCTCAGGCACTGGGATTTGCATCTCAGGGAGATGCAGGTCATTGGCTGGAAAAGAGCATCCTGGGTTCACATTTTGATTGCACAACCAGATAAACAAACAAAGTGTCCCAATTAGAGGGAAGAAAATAATCAGCATTCGGTGGCATAGGAACCAGACAGACTAAGGAACAGATTTGGATCAGCCAAAGAACAAATCCCAGACATTTATTGGATGTTAGGGAGACCGTAACAATCAGTGGCAGGGAAATGGTTAAGGGAATGTATTAAAGGTGCAAAGGGTCTCCCGACCTCTGCCACTGTCAGTTCTGTCAATGGGCCAACAGACGCCAGCGGAATAATTATGGCCTATATTTAGATTATGGATGCATTGGACAGGGTGAAGGTTGAACATGGGGAACATGGTTGTTTGCAGTTCATTAGTGATAGGAGCAGCAGAGGGTGGGAGGAGGGCACTGAACTGGATTCATCCCACCTGGAGTGCTTGTGCTGAGCTGCATAATGTCAGGGAAAGAGATCTGATTAGATGGGGAAACAAAGGCAATAAACAACCGCTCCGACTGTCACACCCCGCGAAGGAAGGAAGGAAGGGAGGAAGGAAAGAGCGGAGAAAGCAAGAGCAGGCTCTGGCTCTCAGCCAGCTGTTCCTGCAGCAGGGAATGCAATGGCCACGGGGACAGGGGAGGGGATGCAGAAGGGCCAACAGAGCTCTGGGCAGGCGATTGTGGTGTTTGCACACGGGTGTGTTCGACAGCAGTGGCACATGCAGGTTGTCTCTGGCTGCATCCTGGGCCTGTCCCGTGCCTGCTGCCAGCCTGCTCTGGGCTGAGCTGTGCTGGTCTGAGGGGGCAGGGGGAAGTGCAGCGGGAAGACTGGAAGGACACTGGACACTGCTAGAGCTGGAAGGCCTCAGAGATGCTGCTACACAGGTCTGCAGATGCTGATCGGGAAATAGCAAGTCAGGTAAAGAAGAGGCTGTAGGGAATGTAAAATGGAAGCCAGATGCCACAACATCACGTAATTTCTTCAGTGCAGACCACAATGACTGACAGCTTCCCATCTGACTACACAGGGCCCCAGTGAAAAGGCTGGCAAAGTTTTTACTCAGAGACACGGGGGATAATGAATTCAGAAGTTTCTGAACAGCTGCTTTCCATGGATCATTTAGAATTTGCGATGCAAATATGAAAAATCCATGTTAAATGTCCTCAACTAATTGAGTGGAGAACAGTGAATACAAAAGAATAGATCACTGACCTTGGTAAAAACAGCACAAAAGCCTTAATCTGCCCAGAGAGACCAAGAAGGGAACAGAGGAGTAGGAGAGAGCAGATATATACTCTCACTCAAGTTCCTAATTCTGCTTGCCAGGAGATAAATACAGACTTTCCTTTTGGGACCACAGACCAGCACCCACCTCTCTTCCTTACCCCACAGCAGTGGGGAAGCAGTGGGTGGGAACAGCAGTTCTGACAAGCTGCCAGTGTCAAACTCCACAATTCAAGGCAGAATCTGACACCAGGGAGGAGAACACTGAAGGGAAACTGCGAGGTGGTTTTTAACAGTTTAGCAGGCACAGGATGAAGGGAGAAGAAAGGCAGGGCTGGGTGGGAGTGGGGGGTGGTGGGAAGCAGCACTGCTTGGACCGCTGGGGCTACAACACATGCAAGGGAGAGATGGAAAATGCAGTACTGGCAAAATTGAAAACAAAGAACAACTGTGGCTTTTCAGGACGACATGGCAGAGCTGTTCACTTTGGAAAAACAAGGAGTTCCTGTTGCCTGGCTGTGTATTGCAAATCCCTAGCATTTTTCCCTGGCTAGGTGTATGCTCCAAAGGTATTGACTGTTAACCACCAGCTGCCTGCACGAGGGGCTGTTACTGCTGAGCAGGCCCGACAGATAAGACACTGCTCTCCCAAGGCTCCCTGTATGGAAAACAGCAGCAAGGTCCAGCCAGAGAGCAAGGCTCCCCAGCTGTAGTTTTCTAAAATTGGAACGTCACGTCCGCTGGGCTGCACATACCAGCCCTGGTCCTGTCAGCTGTTCCTCACTTTATCATCGAGCTCCTTCAAGGCAGAGCAGAGAACTGTCCCCTTGTTGCTGCAGGCACCGCCACACCTTTGCCAGGTTGTGTCTGTGAGAGCAGCACAACAGAAACACTGGAGACAGAAGAGGCCGATCTATTATTTATACCCAGCTACTCCCCTTGGGCCTGAACAAGCAAAAAGCTCTCTTTAAAGGCTTATAGTTCTTGGTCAGGTTCCAAGAGAGACAAAGGCATGTTGTAAAAAGAGTTTCATATGAGCTTGGTAAAACACCCTCCTAGGGAAGAGGCAGCAGGTTTCCTTTGTGGGGGAAGGCAGGAGGTAGACGATTTTGTTTAAATTTACATTCCCAACGAAGGATTTTCCTGTGTGTTTCAATGGCACTCAGTCCAATTTACATTTCTTTGAGTGGTTTTCTGCATTTGCAGGGTTTCTGTGCCGTTTCTAAAGCAGCAGCCCCGTTTCATGCCCTGTACCACTCAGGAAGTTGAAAGTGCTGACTCAGCTCTCTGGAGGGCCGTGCAGCATCGCTGTCCTCGCTGTTTGCAGTTCTCAGATGTGAATAACCACAGAACAAAAATGGTTCGGTGCCCCTGGTTCAAGTACTGGGCGGATATGGAGCTTTCTTTTAAACAGGAAGGAAACAGGGAGGTACCACAGGGGTGCCACTGCTGCTGAAAGAAGAGCAAAGACAACTGAAGCGACCGAGTATCGGGAAGAAAGCGGCGGCGCAGTCAGGTGTTGTGCCAGAGGCCTGGGAAAACACTTGGAACGTGCTTTTGCTCCACTAGTTTCAGCCAAGTTTTAAATGCCCAGAAAGGATCTGGAAGGTTGCCAAGACAACAGCGTTTTTGGAAACCGCAGTGTTCAGGTTTGGGTGGGGATGAGGAACATGCTCGAGTCATTCCGCAGGATCTGGAGCCACAAGCCAGCAAGAGAGCACAGGCGGCCGGTAATGCCAGCAGGGACTGACACAGCCGGCACAGAGTCCTATTATTGCTTTTGCTCAGCACAACCCACATGTTTTTCATTAGATCCAAATTGTAAAAGAAAATATATACATATTACACCAAAATACCAGAGTGGTGTGAACGTGTGTTTGGCAGTTTGTGTTCAGGTTACAAATGCCCACAGTGTGTGTTTTACACAACGCTGTTTTACAAGGTTGCGATCCGCAGTCAATAATGCAGACGTGCCCTGTTCCCAGCCATCACCTCGGCACACACGTCCTCACACAGCAAACAAAGTCAACTGAACCGTCCTGCAAACAGCAAACAAACAAAGCCAACTGAACTGTCCTGCACTCCAGCAGCTCGGTCGGTTTGGGTGGATTAGTGCCTGGGAACAAAGGGGTTCATGGATCAGAGACCTCCTCGGTTTCCTAAGTGTTTTAAGCTTGGCTTCCTAAGGACGCAAGACTCCTGCATTCACACCATCCATCTGTCATCTCCCCCACCTCCTCCACCCCCATCTTTTTAGCTCACTGGCCAATTTTAAATAATTTTATGTAATTTGGCAGGCAGTTGAAGGAGGCTTCAACACAGATTTCGGTTTGCCAAAGTTTGTGAAGAGCCAGTGGACTAGAAAGCGGTGAGATGAGTGTCCGTGCTGAGACCAGCAGCTCCACCACCCCTGCCCACGGCCTGGCCCCCGACCCCAGGAACAGCGCCTGTTGTGCCCAGCGGGGCAGTGTCACACGTCAGGGCACCTGTCACTGCCGCTGGGGTCTGGATGTGGGATGTGCCGGCCCTTCTCCCAGCCTGCTGTTCCTGGCATTGTGCACGGCCTGGGGGTCGCTGCGGACGGACCGGAGAGAACAAGCAGTGACTGTTGAGCAGCAATACGAGCGAAGGTGGTGTTTGTGCCATAAAAGTGTGCTGTGCTCTGAGACGTGTATAGAAGGGAGCAGGATCTGGGAAGCGATTGTTTTATGAGGGACTGACTTTAAAATGACTCATTTAGCACAGAGCAGCGATTGTGACTTTATTAAAAATCACCGTGTTCTGGAGTGAACTCCTTGGCTCAGCTACGTGTGCTGCCAACTTCGGCTTCATCAGAAAATAGGTCTTGCTGAATTCCCATGGAAAAGTCCTGGAGTGGGTCCCAACTCTGTCTCCCTCCCCGGGGAAGCTGTTGGCACCCTGTCTGTGGCGCGGCGGGGCCAGAGCCTGATCCTGCCCTGCTGCAATCACATCTCCTGCTGCTTTTGGAACAGCTTCCTGTCCTTACTTCTGTCCCTCCGCATTCTTTAGGTACATTTTGTGCAGTGCTCACACACTTCAAAGTGCTGGTATTAAATTAAGCAGAAATGCTCACTTGAGATAACAATCAGACTTCTGACACTTCCAAGATACCAAACTGCAGCCCCTTCCCCCGTACCAGCGGCTGCAGCACACGGGGGGAGGATGTTCAGAGAGCACAGAACCAGGAACAGCAAGTGTGGGAGAAACAGGACTTCTTCTAGTTCAGTTTCCATAGCCTTTAAGAGGATCCAACAAATTCAGATCTAAAACAGATTGCTTCATATTTTAAGTGTATGGACTTTACGTGGCCAATTTAAAACTCTGCTTCAAACTGCTTTCTTCTCTCCCTTCCCCCCAAAACAGGTTTTGGGGATGGAAATATTGATCTAAACTAAATCCCAGGAGCCTGACAATCCTTCTGCAGAACTTCCCTGAGACCCTGGGACATTGCCAGCTCCAAGGGATGGAAAGGAAGACTGCCAGGTCACAGGGCATGCCACAGATGGGATTTGACTTCTAAGCAGTCATTTAATTTAGGCCTGGAACATGATTTATGGGACTCTATCTGAAATCACAGAGAAAGAAAAAGATACAGGGCTGGGGGCAAGAGGCAGGTAGATGTGAATTCAGATGAGACAAACTCCATCTGAAGTGTGTAAAATATTCCTGTGAGGCTTCTAGTTTCCATCTCTGTTTTACAGATTGGGAAGCTAATGCTTCAAGTACAAAACCCATGCCAGCAGAGCGAATAATAGCAGGGGGAAGAATAAGGACATACAAGTCCTGCGGCCCAGCTTTGTGGTCTGACCCTCCTCCTCATTCTCCACACACTCCCTGTGCAGGGAGGATGGTGTGGAAAGGCAGGGACTTGGTGTTATTTTCTGCTTGTACCATCCACAACTGGAGAAGTACAGTGGGGTGGCTCTTGCGCACACACTAGGCAGGAGAGGTCCAGCCACAGAGAAGCTCCCCCAGCACAACCCCTTCTTGCATGTGGTCCCAAGGCAAATGAGGCCCCAGCTCAGCAAGAGGGATGGGTATTTCAGTCACATTCCCTGGAACACTTTCACCTCTAAGGCATTTTTGTTGCTCCTACTGTGCAGCATCTCACCCAGAAGAAAGCTTGTCCTCCTGAGTGCTTTTGTTCTCTGTCTTCCCTCTCCTCCCCTCTTAAAAACCAAATAAAAAAACTGACAGCAAAAAATGAGGGAAATAAGTAAACCGAACTGTTTCCCACCCCCCAGGCTGCAGACAGGCTGCAGGGGCTGCTCCCTGCTCGGCGGGTGCAGCGGGCAGGGCCCCGCTCAGGATGCCACGCTCCCCTCACTGCAGTGCCCTTCCCTGCAGTGCTTGAAACCACGGCTTAAACACCAACCTCTGTAGCAGAGAAGCTGGTCAGTATTGCCCCAAGTTTGTGGCTGTAGAAACCAAGGTGCTGGGTAAGGCCAGGAACTTGTCTGTGCACATCATGTGGTTTGTCAGGGCAAAGGCCAGGTAACTCAGTTCCCTCCTGTTAGTGGAGTGACTGAGCATCGTGGCCAACTGAATGTAGAGGAGGAAATTAAAGTGGCTCCTTTCCATTTTGGAGTAGCAGGAGCCAGGTGAGACACAAATTAGGCCAGGAGTAGCAACGAGCCACCACCCTCCTGTGAACAGCACAGCTCACGGGTGCTTCCTGAACCAGGGCCACAAACCTCCCCACGAGAGACGAGCAAGGCCCAGGTAGAACCAGGGACCAACACCTCCTCTCCTATCTCGCTTCAGATCACTGTGGAGTCCTGTACCTCACCCTGTCCCACAGGGAAACCACCTAATAGCAGCTTTACGGAGGAGCCTTGGCAGCGATGTGTCTTAATCATTGCAAAGCTCTGAAAGTCAGTGGGAGGAGAAACATGATCCTACAGCTCTAGATGGTGGTTTCCAGAAGAGTCTCTCACTTTCCTCCTGGCAGCTTAGGTTCCTGCTATTGTTTTGCCTCTTTGGCACATATGGGGAGAAATGGAAGCTGCCTCGTTCCCCTGCCCTTGAGGTCGGTGCAGAGCACCTCCCTCTCCCCAGGCTGGGGACACAACAACCATGTGCCAGTGGCTGGCTTATGACAGCAGGCACCAGATCCTGCAGCCAAGAGTGGACAGGCACTGAGGTCCCCCAGAGTCCTCCCACACCCCACTCAACAGGAACAAAGCAGGCCCTGGTGCCCTTGAGACACGGAGCTGAGAGATCCAGTCACCCACTGGATGGATTCCCCTTGGCTGGTGTGCCCCAAGGGCAGGACACTGCTCCTTTTTCTTGCTGGGAGCACCTGGTACCGGTGGAAATTGAGCCTTTCATCCCCATCCCATCCATGTCGTCTCTGCAGCTGGTGGACCATCATGGGCTGGGGCTCTCCGTGGCTGCAGGGGCTCTGGGGGTGCCCCAGGCTGGGGCTCTCCGTGGCTGCAGGCTGGGGAAGCTGCTGTGCCTCGCCAGCCGAGCGGTGCCTCTCCCTCCCCGCAGCGTTCCTGCCTGGGCAGCGTTCCCCACCTTGGCTGCTCTGCCATTCGCTCACCAGGAAATGTTTGAGCTTCACAGGTTGGAGCACTTTGTGCCGCTGGGTACTCACCTGCAGGCAGGGCTGCAAAGGGACGGGGGGATGTGTAGAAGACAAGCCGGGAGCCGGGGAGGTTCAGCCACCGTTCCTGTGCCCATCCAGCCCCGGTGCCACGGCCGGTGACGAGGGGCTAAATCCCTGCTCGGTGCAAACAAGTGCGAGTCGCAGCCCAGCCCCAGGAGCCAGCACAGAGCCCGGCTGGAGCTGGACCCCGTGGGGTGGCAGGATGCAGAGCCAGAGCTCAGACCAGCTGCCTGTTTCCTCAGGGAGCTGAGCCGGAGCTCTGGCCAATGTGCCTGATTTCCCTCTCATTTATTTTAGACTTTCAGCAAGACATTTCCACAGCTACTCCCGATTTACACCAGTGGGAATAAGCGATGGTCCAGGCCCCTCCTCCCAGAAGCCTGGCCGGGCTTCCTCAGATTTCTTCCTCTCAGAAAGCATTGAGAGTCCATTTTTTCCCTGTTAAATCATCTGATTTTTTTGGCTCCCCGTTTGAGAGGAATTCTTTTTCTTTTGCATTAATTTTGCTCAGTTCCAGCACTGACCCATGTTTATGAAAGGGACTTATGAGCTGTAATGTTAACTAGCCTCAGTTTGCTGATTCAGCAGCAGAGTAAATAGGTAATTACACTCTGCCATATGTGTCTCTAATTCCAAATAGGTGGTGTCCAAAAGGCGCTGTGCATTACCAGTGGATGACTGGAGTTGGGACTGTAAAAATGAGTAAATTGGTCCCCAAGGCCAGAAAAAGCTCTGTCAAATCCCACTGTTTATATCATACTGAGTGGCTGACTTGTGGTTATTTTGTAATTTAATACTGCTAAATGTCAACGGGAAATCCTTTCAACTGCAGTTTGATACCTAGTGACAGAAAATCATTCAAGACTTAGACAAAGCAGCAAGCTCAGAGAGCAGCATTTTTTCTTTTAATCTTTGCATAAAGAGTGATCCTGGCGCAGCTGCCCTGCCCTGGGGGCACAGGGCACACACACTGGTGCCCCCAAAGACACCCCTTCCTCTGCCCATGGCAGGGAGTGGCAGGCACTGGGCAAGGCAGCCTGTCCCCCTGTCCTAGAGCAGGAGTGTCCCCCGCGCCTCCCTGGCCAAGCCCAGCTGGACAAGTTTCCTCATTCCTTGTTCCGCACAGCCCAGTGTATGAGCCCAACTCTTTTCTGCATGTTTGTGTATCAGAAAACAGAAAACACAGAATCGCCACAGTGTCCAAAGACTTCCTGAGAACAAATCCAACACAACACGCAGGGGCTGCTCGAGCTCTGCTGGAGAAGGAGCTGCAGAGGAGATTGCAAAGGACTCGCAGCGTGTCTCCTTCAAAGGATGAACTGCATCTCACAGGCTGCGTTACATAAATATATCTAAACTCTCCCAGGGCAGCCTGCTGCCCTCATTCACCACGTCCTGCCCCAGCGAGCTCTCTGAAGCACTGCTGGGGAGCCACTCAGTCAGCAAGCAGGAGCCACCTATTCTGGTGCTTCCAGCTGCTGGTCACTGCCTCGGGCAGGGGCAATCATCTCCTTTTCCTTGGGATCAGAGCACCACGGCGCTGCGGTGGCAAGGAGGAAGGGACTCGCTCAGAGCTGGCTGGGCACAGCCCAGGGGACCTGCCATCAGCTCTGCACATGGGCAGGACACTGTGCCATGGGGGACACCAGCCTGTGACACACACGGCGGGGGGGAATCCTGACCACGGCCCAGAGGTGCAAAGAGAAGGGTTTTTAACTTCCTACGTGCGAGCACGGGGCTCTGCTCAGGTGTGCCCGTGGCTCCTTGTGCTGGGCAGCAGCACCACGTTTCCAAGGGCTGCTGTCCAAGCAGGGTCTGTCGCACCTCATATTCTCTGCTCAGTCTGTCTCCAGCAGACCCCTCCTCTCTGGGGGCTGAGCAGGGTAATTAGGGGCTGAGAGCCGGACAAAGTCTGTCTGGAGGATGGGGTAATTTGCAACTGCTTCGACTGTCCACAGTCCTAAGCCAAAGAGGAGCTTAATTAAGGCACAGGAGAAATTCACCTGGGAGAAAATTAAGGCAGAGAGAAGCCCCACCCCAGCAAAGGCAGAAGGACACCCTCAGTGCAGCCTGCTCCTCCAGGGAATCCTGCTGGCACGGGGCAGGGAGCAGGGCTGTGCTTGGGCAAGCGGTGGCCCAGGAGCAAACAGGGCACAGTCATTGCTCATTGACCCCCACCCCCCTGGCTTTGGGAAGCTCTGACAGGACGTACCAGACCAGCTCAAGCCCCTCTCCAGGGCTGCAGGGCCCAGCCTATTGTTGGCAATTCCAGCTCAGGCTAATGGGGTCTGCAGGGAAGCTGCTCCACACTCAGTTCTGCTGTTCAACACTGTTGGCTGCAAACTAGGGGGGAGCTGCACAAGCTGCTCGAGCAATATGTTTGCACAGATCCCACAGGATCCTGTCCACTGATCCTCAGTGATCCCATAGGATCCAGTCTGCTTCCTCAGCTTTAGGCCAGTGGCTTCTAGAAAACCATGAGTGAATAGCTCAAACCTTTCTGTGCCCAGCTAGGGAGGAGCAGGGTCACATGGCAGGAGCTGCCTGGCTCCGTGTGTTAGCAAGGCAACGGGCAAAATTCAGCCCAGGCCAGAGCCTGCCCCAGCACCAGGAGTGCCAGCAGCTTGTGTGGCAGGGGCTGGGGCCATGCCAATAATTCCCCCAAAATCTGGAGAACCCCAGGGATCCAGGAGAAGACCATATTCTTCTCCCACTGTGTCCTGTCCCAGTCGTGTGTGTGGAGCTGTTTTGTGGCTAAGGCAGCCAAAGGCTGGGGCAGAGTCCGAGATCTGCTCCAACGGTTTGTTCTGGGGCTTTAAGCAAAGCCCTCTTGGCTCTGCTTCTTGCAGGCACCTGACAGAGACAGAAGCCAGTGTTTAATGCATTCCTGCTCTCAGTCTTGCTTCCCCCATCTGCGATCTTGGCTAATGCCCTCCCAGCCCTTCCCGGGACGGAGCCAGTCTGTGTTATCCCGTGATGCTGAGATCTGCAGGTGAAGGAAACACGGGAATGCAATGATGCTGCAGGATTATCTGCTGGACATTCAGCCCTCCCCCTGCACCCAGGCTTGGAGGCTCCTGGCATCCCCAGAAACCCCAGTTAAACAGCTGGAGCACTGAGGAGAAAGTCGGCAGCATCCACACTGTATCTGTGGAGAGGTGAGCAGCTGCTGTCCTTGACAGGCCCGGTACAACTGTAAATATTTCCATTTCTACAGGACTGTCAAATCCTGGGAGCCTGGATGCAGCCTAAGTGCTTTCTCGGATAATCCTTATTTTTCATCACAATGAAGGTAGGACATGTATGGGGCTCATCCTACCCATTGCTTTCTCAGAAACTCAAGATCTGTGACCAGGAAATGAAATCCAAGCTGCTGGCACAGCTGAGCTGGAGGAAGCCCTGTGCTAGCCCAGCATGTGGACAATGGTGTCACCTTTAATGATGATTTGGGGGCTGTAACAGCACTGCTGTGTGCTAAGAACTGCCTCTCCCAAGCTCCCCATTGGACATCAGCTGTTTGGGGGGCTTGGGGCACCCTGCAGGTGCTCAGGGCAGGACTGGCTCCAGGACAACCCCCCACTGGCTTCTGCTGCTGCTGCTACTGAGCCAGAGAGGCACAGGAGAAGTGTGGGATGTCTCCAGCCGCTAGGAATTACTACTCATGTGATCCTTCTTTCCCTGTGGCCTCATCTGGCCCCAAACCCAAATTCCACAGCACCCACACCGTGCTGCATCTTCATGCTTTGCCCTGCCCAAGGCTGCTGGGATGTGTGCTGCATGCCCACTGCCTCTGCAAGGGAGATAAGGCTGGGGGAGCTGAAATACCATGTGGAGGGGATTTCCCGGCTTGTGTGATATCACAGGTTTCAACTTCTGAGATGAGCAGGAGGGGAAAGTCTGGTTTGCACACCAGTCCCTGTGCAGCAAAGCAGCCCTCGCTCTGATGCTCTCAAAGAGCATCTCCTGAAGTGCTCACCCCTAAAGCTCCCTGCAGCCAGACCCAGCCCTCCGGGGTGCTGAAGGGACACAGGGATGTGTGGCTCCCCTCTGTTCTGAGAAATTACAGCTGAAGACACCCCGTCCTGGTTTGTTTGGAGAGGGCTCTGGGATGGCCATATCTCCTGAGTGAGGTCTGCTTTTCCTTGCATCCCTGGGCCTTACACAAGGCTGCTGACTCGTGCCTTCGGGGACCAAGTGTGGTGAAGAGGCTGCCTGGGCACATGCCGTGGCACTGGGGCCCTCACACTGAGCATGGCTCCAGAAGGGGCTCTGGCAGGCAGGAGCAGAAACAGCTCCCACAGGGTGTGACAGACCAAGACAGTCAGGAGGAGTCAGGAGGAAAATGGGGATACCTGCCTTGGCCAGGGAGGTAACATGTTCTGGTCTGGGGACAGGGAGAGATGAACTCCTCAGAGCTGCAGGGCCCATGGAAACAGGGATGCTCTTTGCCCTGGGGTAAGTGCTGTTTGGGGGGGGGGGGGCTCAGGGAGGGGCTGTGCTTTGGCAGGGCAGATCTGCCCTGTCACCCCAGCCTGAAGTGACACCTGCCAAGCCCTTCCACTCCGTCGGGGAGAGATTAAAGCATGGAGTGGCTGGCGGTTAAGGCTCAGTTCATTAGAAAGAGTCCTGTTAATTGGGTATTAACTGGCCTCTGCTGGGGATCGGGGACACATGGGCTGGGAATACAGGAGCTGCAGTGTGATGCTTGTCAGACATTTGAACTTTGGCAGGCTGGTGTAGCTGGCATGGGGAGGGCAGCCCAGCCCTCAGCTGGCATGTCAGGCCATGCCCCTCAGAGATTCACGGCTGCTATTGTCTTGGCCAGACTAATCCCTCTTACCGGGATGCTGGTCTGGTGTTTCCTCCCCATCCCAGATTGTCTATCACACCTCTTGGGCTTTGCTCAGTTTAAAAATACATGTTTAGGGCTTAATCTGTGCTGCTTTAGGGCACAAAGACCAGGCTGGCCCTGAGATCACCTGACATTAAGTCCTGAAACAAAGCCCTTAGGGCAGAGTCCTCATACTCTGGCACTAAAGTCTCAATTCCTGTCGCCTGGAAACATAACAGGATTGTCTCCGTTTAGTGGGATTATGTCTGAAAAAGCCTTTTGTTACTGCCAGTCTCTGCTCCAGGGTTGACAGCTGAATCAAACCAGATGGGAGTCCCACGGTCAGAGTGAGGAAATGGTGGAGGGCTCCTGGCTCTGACACGGGTTGACCTTGGACAAGTCCCTCCATTGCCCTACACTGAGCCTGTCCTGCCCGGGGCAGAGGCGAGGAAGGGGCCTTCAGGGATCAGAGCCTCTGGCCCCAGCCGTGCAGGAACCTGCGTGCAGCTCGAGTGGGGGCAGGGCTGAGTGACCCCACAGGTGAGTGTCACGGTGTCACAACACACCCCACAGTGGCTGCTGTTGGGGGACAAGTGTGTGACTTCTGGCAGTACAGCAGGTCACAGTCACAGGGGGCTAAGGACACCCAGGGAGTACTGAGATTAAATGGGAAATGCAAGGCTTCCCCTACATGATTCCTGTCTCCCCTGCATGTCACACCCCAGCAGGGCCCTCCCAACAGCACACAGTGCCACAGGCCAGGCTCCAGCTCTCTTGGGGTTGGTGGCAGGACACTGCCCAGCCCGAGCTCAGGGGGCTGCTCTGAGCAGCACCCAGGGAGGAGGAGGAGGAGGAGGAGGTGGAGGAGGAGGAGGAGGAGGAGGAGGAGGAGGCTGCAGGTGCCTCTCAACACGAGCAGCTCCCCCTGACACTTGCAGAGCCGCAGTGGTGACAGAGGCCTCTCTACCTCTAAGGCATGAGATAAGCTATACACAGCAAGAGGGTTTGCCTAATTAACTCCGATTGTATATGACATTGTCATGTTGATTTACTAAATATACGCGGGAAATCTCTTTATTTCACCAGCTGATTGGTGACATAATCTGGGGCTGTAAGGAGCAGCCTTGACACCAATTCCCTCTGGTTATGTTACCTGTCTTTTCCACCTGCAATCGCATCAATGAAGCCCACAAGGAACTTCAATAACTAATTTATTCATTTTGCTTCTGATTTATAGTAAAAAGGAAAGGATGTCAGGATACACTTGTCTAGAATGACAATCAAGCCCAGAACCCTTCCAAGCTGGCGCCTCCTCAAGAAGTAGAAGGCTTCACCTTAGCAGCATGTGCACGGAGCAGATCGCAATTACCAACGCTCTTGTGTTCCTGCAGGCTCACACCAGCTGGGAGAAAGTTTCCAGGTAACAGAGCCTGGAAAAGTCAATTACTTTATTTTTACTATCTGCTAAAGGTATGGCCATCCCTGACTGACACATGACATGTTCAATCATGCTCCCCGTGTCCCCACTTGCCCCAGAACAATTCTCTGTGCTCACAAGGCTGTGCTGAGGTCCTGCTTTTGCACTCTGCTGTGGAGGAAAGGGCCCCACAGACCTCTGGGACAACTTGCATGAGCAGCAGGCACAGGGTGAAGACTCGAGTTGATGCAAATGAATCCACGACTGTCTGTGGATGAGGCCCCTGGAGCAGTATGGCTCAAGGAGCTTCCCCATTATTCAACCCTACGTACACTGAAGTAGAGATATTCAAATCTGTATTTGCTGTCTAAAGGAAATGGACTCCAAGGCAGCTCTGAAAGCTCATACTAAAGCTTCTCCCCTCTCGTGCAACATGGGAAATTTTCAAAAGTTTGATTTGGCAGGAAACTGTTTCCAGTGTCTGACCATGTGCTGGAGGTCAAGGCTTTCCTCCCCAGATGGAGAGCAGGGGAATAATTACTGATGGCCTCCTTGGAGGCCCCGCTGCAGTCTCTTTCCAAAGGAGAACGCAGTGGCTGGTGCTTTGCTGGGCAGCAGCAGTGGTGGGTGAGCGGTGCCCCGGCACGCGGCTCAGGTGCCACGTGCCAGGTGTGCAGTACCTGGGCTGGCCTGTGCCCCCTGCAGCTCCTGCAGAACCTGGCGTGCATTTGGCAGGGCTCACAGAGCCCAGGAGCCACACGCCCTGCTCTCAGCACAGAGGGGGAAGGAGCACTGTCCCAGCTCAGCACATCCCCGTCCCAGGCCAGCACAGCGGCATTTCCCATTGACCGCAACTCTGCTCGACGCTGCTTCCCAAATTTGGAGTGCTTTTTAAGGCCCGGCCCACACCGAAGCAGTTGTTCTCAGGGGCTCGCAATGTCAGTGGCCTTACACCGACAGAGGCATCCTGGGAGACCAAGAATGCCTCCTTCAGCAGTTCTCTGAGCTACTCCAATTTCTGCCTGGAACAACTAAAGTTACAGACCAAAGCCACTTCCTGCCGCACGGCCTGTCCTCATCAGTGCCGCGCTCCTGATGGCCCTGAAACCAGAGCTCATTTGGCACGGCCAGCAGGGAGCAGGGGAGCTGCTCAAGGGGATGTGCAGATCCTCTGTGTCAGGCGTGGAGCCCAGCTCAGCAGCGGGGAAAGGGGAACACACAGCTCCATTGGAGGAGAGCCTAGTTAAGACCCGTCTGTGTCAGCCCAAAGCTTAATCTGGATTGATGCAAACTGCAGAAAGTATCATTAGAGACTGTCTGGGGAAGTCACGGAGCTTCTCTGCTCCCTCCTTGTCTGCCACAATAATAGAGATATTTCTGTTTACAGAGGTGGACTTGATCCTCAGAATTTCCTCTGTAGATCTCTAGTATTTGCATGTGTCACCCTGTTTTCCCTGGCTCATTAATCACTCCCTGTGCTTGTCAAAGTGGAGCAGTGCCTGCTGTGCTCCCACTACCTGCTCTAGGGGCCCCAGGCTGAGTATTTCTGCTGCTCCTGCAGAGCTGCTTTGTGGCCCTTCCCACAGCCCCTGGGTGTGCCCAGCGTGGCCCTGCAGCCCACCCTGAGCCCCGGCAGCCTGGGGCACTGTCCTGCCACAGCACAGGGCAAGGGGCTACCTTGCTGTCTAGAGAGCAAAAAGCTCTCCCTAAACTCCAACCAGAACATCTCCCCATCCCCGGGGTCAGCGTGCTGTCTCCCTCCCTCACGTGCCTGACCTTCCCTGTGCTCCGCTGAGCAGAGGTCCCCGTGGCTGGGGCAGGGGAAGCACCCTGGGGAGTGGGAGAACTGTGGGGAGAGAGGGACAATGTGCCAACCACGTCGGGACTGCTCCTGAGCAAAGACCTCGTTAGTGCAGGGAGGGCCTGGCCGCGTGGGGCCGGGCCAGGTACAGTCTCAGCCAGGTCTCCTGGAGCCGGGATGTGGCTCAGGCCTGTCTGGAGCACAGGGAGGTTTGTCTCTGCACTCTGCAGTGTCTCTGGCTGATTAGGAGCAAAGCCCATCTCCTCCTTCCTGCCTTTCCCATCAGCTGGAGCACAGGGCTTACAGGAACAGCTCCTTTTTTTCTTCTCTCCCGTTTTTAATGACCAATCTCTGTGATTGGCATGAGGAGCTGAGTCCTGGTAGGGCTGGGGAAATTCAATATTGCGAAGACCAGGACAGGAAACAGCAGTGTGTTCCTGCAGTCACAACATTAAGTAATTTGTGTATTAAACTGAAGATGACAGTATGAAATGCTGAAATTACCTTGGTCCATCCCAGCTTACAAGAGAAAACGAACTTAAAGGGGTTCAGTTTGGTATTTCTGAGACACCTGTCACCTTGGGATCAAGTTTTGAAGCATCTATTTTGGCATTTTTGAAGGCTGACCTCTTAGGGTGGGGGCAGGATCAAGAGAGGCTCAGTCACAGCCTTGTGCAGAGTGAGGCAAGTGCTGGCAACCCCCTGGTGAGCCCCAGGGCTGTGGGACAGTGGGATCTCTGGTCCATGTGACACAGGGATCCCTGATCCACGGGACAGTGGGAGCAGTGGTCCAACGCTCATCTGCTGTGCTCAGTGTTAACAACGGGGGCTGCAAGAGTTGCCATGTGGTCTCACATAAGGAAGCTCTGCAAGATCCCATCCTACTGAGCGAGGCAGGCATGACTGGGGTAGGAGACGTTTCCCTGGACAATGAAGGGAAAATTCCCCCAGGCTAAGGTAGTTCTTTCCATTGGAATTTGTCATCAAAGATGTCCCTGAGCTCTGCGGAGCTCGATGACAGACCTCGGGAGAGCTGGGTCTCTGCAGGTTGCCAGACTGCCTATTTTTAGTCAAGTCAGAAGCACTCCAGAAGTGGTGCCAGTCAGGGCTGAGTGACACCTGTGTTACCCAGGGGGGCAGCTGGGCTCTGAGGCAGGAGTGGAGAAAGGGAACTGCGTCGCGTCTCCGATTGCAGGGCCGAGGGCTCCCCAGCCAGGCCCGACACACGCAGCCTTCCTGCACGTGCCTTGCTCTGTGCCCAGCCTGGAACCCGGGACAGCACGGGCACTGCTCCTGCTGTGTCTGTGTGCACAGGGCTCTGAGACCAGCCCAGCCTCCTGTTCTACCTCCCATCTCACCTATTCACCACTGACAATCAAAGCTGGAAGGAAAGTCTGAAATGAAAGCTTAATGCAAAGATGCTTTTGAAGTCTTACCGAGTGTTAGAATAAACCACTGCAAACCTCTCGTTGAAACCCATTGATAGCTATTGAATTTCCCAAAGGGGTCAATAACAAGATATTGATTTGTATGCTCAGCACCTGAACGATGAAAACAAAAAGCCAGGACCACAGAAATTCAGGAGGACAATGACAGAATCACACTTCAACACAATCACTGGAAAATATTCACCTGAGCTTTGCCATATGCCAGGTCAAAAGGGGAAACACAAAAATCTGTTGTATTGAGATGTGCAGCTGAACTGTTGTAACCCTGTGGATTGTTTCAGGTAGAAACAGTCCTCCTTTTGCACAATGTGTGATAACTTCTTTCCTACTGTCCACTAGGAAACTGCAACAAGAGCTTTGCAAACACATACATCTGTGAATGGCAGGCGTAGGACAATGGAGCAGCTCTGCCCTCCTCACCAGCTCACTGAAATAGAGGACGCTGCTTGCTCACATACCCACAGATACACACACATTTCCATTCACATTTCATTCATCCCAAACTACCTATTTGTATTAAAAACCCCTACAAATGCAGGAAGGCAAGACATACCCCCAGTATTGAACGGCAATTAAGCAATTTGCTCTCCTCCAAAGCTCGTCCACTGCAATCTTCATCAAGAAAATCAAGCCATCCCAAAGCAAATTAATATAGATATGCCTGCTCAAAGTAAATAATTGTTAGAGCAATCTCCCTATCGGGGAGGCTCTAATTCTCCTCTTTTCTTACTATTTACAGAGCCACTGCCAAAGAAAGGACACGTTTCATTTTCTCCACTTCAGTGGGGTGATCTAATGGACCGGAGTGGACGCACTAAAGCTCCAGAGCACGGCATAAATGGGCAACAGCCATGAGACAATGCAAGAACAAGACAAATCAACCCTTTCTAGCTTCGGGTCCTCTCCATGGCCCATGGGACTGAGCTAATGCAAGAATTAGCCAAAGAGGAAACCAAGGATTCCGTCCCTTAATGACAGGAGCTGCCTTCCCTCAAGGACAGAATGCTTCCCTGCAGGCAAGACAGAGGGACACTGGGAGGAGACGTGGTGCCAGGGAGACACAATTAGGGGGCCTTTGTGCTGTAGGTAGCAGGGGAGGGGGGTTCTCCTCACTGTGTCTTATAGGGCAGGAGTTTGAGGAGCCCGTGACACTGTTTCCCTGGCGCAGGTGCTGGGAAGGGACAGGACTGTGTTTTCAGCTGAGGCTGTGGGTGAACAGGCCAGGGACAGCCCCACAGCCCAGCCCCAGGTTGCTCTGTGCTGTCCTCCACAATATATTCACCAGTTAGGGCAGTGCAGGTTCCCCTTGACTTGTCCCTGTGGGGCAGCTCTGCACTTTTTTGACTGAATTCTGAGAGCATTCCCTGGCCTAAGTGGTTAGGACAAGAAATTTTCGAAGTCACCTGAGTCAGGACCATCACTCGCTCCCCAGCCTAACCTGTCCTCACCCACACAGGCACTCAGACCAGCACTGCTTACAGGCTCTTCCAGTCTGGGCACCAGGAACCAGCCCGTGCCTCATGTCACCTCGGCCCCAGGAGAGCAGAGCTGCTGTCTGCAGTATCTGTGATCAATGTATGGAGTCAGAGTCTGAAACAGCCGTGCAGAACAGAAGTGAAAGCCCCACTGACACAGCACCGTGTTCCCGGAACAGGCACAGAGGCAGGAGCAGATTAGTCACTGCTGTGCCCTCGTGCTCTGGCCAGCACGGAGTCACAGGGCTCAAACAGTGCCACTTCCCGTGAAAAATGATTCAGACTCCTCATGCACACCCCACTTGCCAGCCCAGTGTGGTTTCCCCTGATCCCAGGGTATTTCTGCCATTACTCCAATACTGTGTCCCTTTGAAATCCCGGGAAGACACCTTTCCTGACTTGCCAGAGGGTTCCTCCAGCACTTTCCTCCCACACACTTGCCTGGTTTCTTGGTCCCTGCTGTGCAAGTGACCCCACCAGCCTCCCTGCAAGGTATGTGGAGAGGAGCTGCTCACTGAGTGAGAGAATAAAACCTTAACAGACAAAGGTCCAAGGAGAAGGCAGGCAGCACATCCAGCATTCCCAGGGGGCGCTGGGAGATGAGCACCAAGACCTGCAGTGCACTGGCTGCTGTTGTATGTGTGTCCATGTGTCTGTGTGCTGACATTCAGACAGAACAGGACATTTGCTGTCCCCACAGTTTGGACTCAGGCCCATTCTGGCCCTGCCTCCTCCCTTCTCCCTGAGTCCAGTGTCCCAGTGCAGTGCTGGGCACAGCTCTGGAGAGACAAGTGCACTTGAGAGCATGACCCCCTGAAAGGCATTTACAGTTAATGGGGGAAAGCAGAGAGCATGAATACACATTTTTCAAAGGCCAGTATAAAAATGGTGTAGAATTAAGCCGGTGGAACAGAAATTCCAGCTGGAGCCCATGATCCAGGCTGAATAACTGAACAGCTGGAGGCCTTGTCCTTGAGGTCCTGGGGGTGGTTTGCTCTTCAGACAGGTATTTATTTACCACTTGCACATTTCTGGATCTATTACAACGCCTTGTTACAGTCCTGTTACAGACTTGTTTCACAACAGCGTTCCCGTTCCCCTCTCCTTACACCAAAATAAAATTAAAAAAAAGACGGATAAAATACAGAGTAGCCTCACAAGCCATTGGAGGTATGGCAGCTCCTACCCACTGGGTATAATTCTGAACAACCCAAACCAGCTCCAGAATAAAGCAGAGCAAATGTCAGCCCTTTGTATGAAAGGGCTTTTGAAAGAGGCAGGCTGATCGCGGCTGCCGCAGGCATTAAGACAGCATATGTCACAGTGCTGGGAAGCAGAGGAGCTGGCTGTGCCGCCAGCGCAGCCGTGCTGCGGGCCCGGGCAGCTCCGCCTGCCACCCTGCTCCTGGTGGCAGTTTCCAGCGGGCTGGCACTCGGCACAGGCCACCTGCAAGCCAGATCTGGGCTGTCGGAGGAACCGGGACCTATTTGGGTTGCCCAGCTGCAGCTCAGCTCATTTGCACGAGGCAGCCTGCCACATCAGAACTGCTTTAGGGAGCGCCAGGAGGCAAACCAATCTGCTGCCTCCAAAACCAAGATGGGTGGGAGGTGCGTCCCTGCCCTGCTTCCACGGGAGCACAGGCCATTGCTGCGGCAGGCTGACAAGGCGAGGGCTGTGTCCTCGCCAAACACCCTGATATGGCCACCTCTTCCCGGGCCTGGCCCTTTTTCAGATACAGCTCCTTCTCTTTAGTCACACGTTCCTGCCAGAACTCAACCTCAGACAGATGACTGTGCTGCCCAAGCTCACACACACACTGTATCCTCTCTCCTGCTCTAGCTGGAAGGTGTCTGCTCAGCTACCGGCAGAGAAACAACACAATTGTCCCTCCACAGTCAGCCATCAGCCCCTGTGAGAGCAGAGCTGTTCAGGGCCACTTGTGTTTCAATAAAAAACATGAAAATACAACCCCAGAAAAGAACAAGAGTCCTGTGTCCTCTCGAGAGAAAAAATGGTCACTTCCACATCTTTAGGTCTCTTTTTGTATCAGAAACCAGTGGCCAGGTGGGATGGCCAGGAATGAGTCAGACTCAGGACTGATCATAAAGTGAGCAGGAAATGAGAAGTATTGTCTGTGCAAAATGTGCTTATCAGAGGGCTGGAAGGAAAATGTTCATTTTCTTAGGGAATGTTTTTAATGGAAATGTTCCAAGTATTTCTGTTAAGAAAAAGGACTAATGCTTTATTATTCTTTTTTGCTGTTATTTTTTTCATGGCAGAGAAAAATGTTTGAACCATGCAGAGGCTGTTATTTGAGGGATAAAATGTTCCTCTGACATTAGCCTGCAGCAAACATCCCAGGAATACCAGTTTACTGGTAGGAATGATCACAATCCAGCAAGTCCTAAACCACCCTGAAAGAATGTTCCGTAAAGGGACTTCTGAGCTCATAAACCAGCTTTTGCACCTGATGCCATGAGTTACACTCCCCTGGTTTGGGAAGGGAAGTGCTGCCACGTGCATGTCAGAGCAGACAGAGCAAGGCAAACTTCAGTTGTGCAGGCTGGCAGCTTCCTGTCACAAACAAACTGCAGACCAAGAGCTCCTCATTACTACCGCAGTCATTTCAAAGCGTAAATGTAATTATCGTGATCTGATCAGGGACAACAGAGAAAGAGGCATAATTTGCTGACAACAGTATTTGCAATAATTAATCTCCCAGATCTTGCCTTACAGGGTCATGGACGTCTTGCAATGGGAAATGGGATGTTTAAATTGTTTGTGTCCCTTTAATCATCTGCACCAGCCGGGGTGACTCAGGGCCTCCCGCCCGAGTCTGGCGGGTCCACGGGGACAGGGAGTGCCTGGGCTCCCCCACCTGGGGCTCAGCAGGGTCCCCCTTCCTTCCCCTGCCCTTACGGGGACCAGGACTCGGCAAATCAGGAGGAAAAGCCCTGCTTGCAGTTAACGGTGCTGTAAAGCCTTTACAGACATCAGTCCAGCGTTTGTCACACTGGGGGCTGCAGCCCTGAGCTGAAACGCCACCGAACTGAGCCCCCGGCCCTGGGCTTCCCACGGGGTGGGTGTTGGGAAGTTTTGGCTCTGCTGAGGAGTAAGGGGACCCCCAGAAGAGAGGGGGGGAAGAGCAATAACCAGACAGCATGCCTCGAGCAGGCTGCTGGCAGGGAGGAGTCGAGCAGGACAGACACGGCACCGGGAGGGTTTAGAGCAGCCAAGCCAGGCATTAACCTTGCCCTGCAAGGTGCCAGGAGAGCTGAAGGAGCTCAGCATCCAAAGCCTTGCTAGTCCTTGGACATGCTGACACTGCCCACAACAAGCCAGTGAGGGTCAGTGGGAACAGCGGGATGCTGTGCTGAAGGCACCTTCACTGCCTCCCAGAATTCAGGTATGTGTCCCACATCCTCCCTGTGCTCTGTCTGACAGCAAAGGGCTTCACTGCAGCCACCCAGCCTGCCTCAGGAGGGCGAGGATGACATGAGCAGGGACACGTGTGTCCCAGGTGTGCCCACGTGCTGCTGCTCCTCACCGCACTGGGCAGGTGGGTGGTGCAGCAGGAGGTGGGAATCAGCTGAAGCTGCTCCAGCAGCAACACACTCTAAAAATGGGCCCGAGAGAGTAATATTTCTTTCATGGGGAAAAAAATCCCGCTCACTTGAAAGGCAGCTGAAGCAGAGATTAGAAAGGAAGCCTGAAAGAGGCAAGTGGACCCAGGATGCAGCTGCATTTGGAGGTACCATTTCCAGTGCTGAGCTCTGGCCCCTGGGCCTGAGATTGCCTTACTTTGCTCCCTGGAATGAGGCCTGTCAAAACTCTCCTACCTTTGATCACCTTTTGCAGGAAAATTATGTACACATTAGATGCTCATTAACATTTATGTAAGTCATCTGCTGCAGTAGCAGCTTATCGTGTCTGCTACTCGCCTGTGGGGAAGAAAGAAAACGCACAAAAGGCCTGCACAGAAAAGCCCCAGGACCACAGCACTGCAGTGATGGCTTTGGAAAGTCCATCTGATCCCTCTGCTCCAGCCTTACCCTGTGCCCCCACAGTAACTCCCACAGAGGCACCTCGGGGGGAGCTCCCCAGCCCAACCCTCACCGCTGCTGTACCAGGTGAAGTGGTTAACTGGATGTGCTCTGCTTTGAGAAGATGGTTCAGTGAGCACAGCTGTCACCAAACAACAGCAGCAGAGCCTGAACAAATGTATTCAGGGGAAATCAGATAATAGAGGTGGAAAGTGTCCTGTGATCCATTTAACTGTGCCTGCTCCCACGAGAACTCCACAGAGGCTGCTGGATTTGGTTACCAGCATGACTGTGCACACACTCAGGGGCACACACTCACTCACACCAGCAGCCCTGGGCAGGGCAGGGCTGTGGGGATAGCATGGACAGCACTGATGGGCTCTGGGAGCAGGGCTGGAGGGAGGGATGGGCACTGTGCTCTGGTCAGGACTCATCTCACTGAGCTGTTGCTTCACAGAGCCTGTTCAGCAGATGAAATCTCATCAAAGCACTGTGTGGTGTTCACACTGAGCCAGGTGAGTCCCGCAGGTTCCCCTGCTCACCTGGCTCAGACAGACTCAGACCACTCTTCCCGCTGTTGGCTTAATAATTAAGGAGTTGTTCTTACCAGGTTAAGGACACATCTTTCTTTACAGAGCAGCCGGCTCAGTTTACCCCTAATTGCACTCTAGGTAAGAGGTTAAGAGGAGAAAGGATCTTATTATCTGGCTAAGCTGAAAAAAAAATCCCCAACCAGGAGGGCCAGTGCAGCTGTTCCTGCTTCTCCAAGGGCAGGACTATGCCT
Source organism: Myiotriccus ornatus (assembly GCA_036023395.1). Classification (NCBI taxonomy): domain Eukaryota; kingdom Metazoa; phylum Chordata; class Aves; order Passeriformes; family Tyrannidae; genus Myiotriccus; species Myiotriccus ornatus. Next base: position 1,186,240 of record JAYRBT010000038.1, read on the forward strand.
CTGGAGCCTCCCCAGAGCCTCATCCCTACCCCAGAGAATTAATTATCTGCTTCTTGTGCCTGGGCAGAGAGTGGAGAGAGATGATTCCCTTGTGTTACGAGAGGAATTGTGAGACAGACGAATTAGGGCTCGCTCAGTGTTCAAATGCAAGCCCAGCCCAGCTCAGCTCTGCACAGTGTCCAGCACCTGGCGCAGGGATCCCCCAGAGCGGGGCTGAGGGGGAACGATTGCTCCTGCAAGGCCTGGCACTGCTCACACAGCTCCCATGGATCAGAGGGCTGCAGGACAGCCCGCTGTGGCACTGTCCCCTCTGCAGCCCGGGGGCCAGCAGTGCTGCCCTGAATGCCCGAGGGGCTGCTCCCAGTGCTCCCAGTGCTCCCAGTGCTCCCGGCTGGCTGGGCCCTGGGCAGCAGGAGGCAGGGCTGAGCTCTGCACAGCCCCATCCCAAGCCAGAGGAGCCCAGAGGCTGGCAGGCAGTCAGTACCCCTGCAGCTGGGCCGGGCTGGAGCGGTGAGTGCCCTGCTCAGGAATGGTGTGGGCAGTGCCAGCACACCCAGCTGGGATCCCTGCAGGGCTCACTAAGATTTGAATGGAACACACACAGGGGACGGGACACGAGCCATCGGGACGATTCACCCACCTGGCACACAGAGGGTTCAAGCACAGAGAATCAGAGAAAGCAGCTCAGGAGTGCTCAGCTTGCCCAGTTGTGTTTTGTTGGGAATGGGCAGCACAAGGCACCCGTCACTCAGCAGGAATTTCTGCCAGAGGAGTGTGGGCCCTGTTTGGGACAGGAGGTTGTCTGGGTTCATTCCCATGCAGATGTACTTGCATTTCCCATGCAAGTCTCCTCCAGGTAGGGATGCTTCTGGACACAGCTGAGAGATGCTGGAATGCGCTCTCTGTGGGGAGCACAGGGAATTCACGGCAGGAACGGCCTTCCCATTTCCCAAGCACTCTAGTCAGTTCTGCAGCAATTTCTCCTTCTCTTTTAACAGTGTAAAGCTTTGGCAGATTACCCAACTTAAAAAGTAATTTAAACTGCACTTATAAAATATTTCATGAAACATTTCTAAAAACATTGCCACTTTCACTCCCCAGCCATGACAGCAGCAGTTGAAAGGAGGAGAGTGCAGTGAAACCTCTCTCTTAAACTCAGATCTCTTGAAATTTCTGCTGCTTCAAGCTGCTATTTCTATTCTGTATTCACTTAAAAGGTGCGGAAAATAGGCATATTCAATATCAAATTTTGTTGTTTTAAAACTCGTGGAAGTAAATACTTTGATCTAATCACATGTAAATTATGTGTCACTGTTAAAATATGGGACTGCATGTAAATCTCAGATACAAAAGAAGTCATCACCGTCTCCATGTAGAATGAAAAGAAATGTAGAATATTAAAATCAGGAGGTTCAACTTTATTAGCATAACAGCTTCAGTTGATATTCATGTGCACCAAAACTGCATTCACAGCAAAATAACTCAGAAAGAAGAAAAGCCCTGATTCAGCACAGTAATTTAACTCATATTTAGCTTTAAGTGTGTGCTTAAGTCCAGCTGGGCTTAAGTCCAGAGGAAGAAAAGTTCTCTGATAGTCAAGACAAAGTCAATAAAGCTGAGCGAATGATTGCAGGCTGACCAAAAAATCAGTTCAGCCTTTGTTTCAATTCAGGTGTGTTCTGTTGTTACAAAACTCTGTGACAAGGCCCAAACCAAGCCCTCTGAGGCTAATAAATTCATAATAATTTATGAATTTTAGGCTGTCTGACCTGCCCTGGGTGATCTGGTGAAGCTGCTGCTCGTTGCTCACAGCAGAGAACAGAAGCAGCACTGCCATGCTCGAAGAGAGAGGAGCATGTTAATAGCTGAGTAAGATAAAAATAATAGGGGATGGTTTTCAACCTCTGTTAAGTGGAGGAAACTTGTGTTACCCTTCCAATCACAGCACCTGGCTCCCAGCTAGAGAAGGGAGGAGTCTCGGCTCACACCGATTCCAGAGGCCAGCAGATGCCAGCTGATAACAGACTGACTCCCTGGGAGGCTGTCCTGGGGCTGCTGGGCTGCAGTGGGCAGTGCTGGGAGAGGAGAGAGCAGCTCTGCACAACCACCACTCACACCGAACCCCTGCTGACAGCAACACGACTGCTCCCTAAACTGGGAGCTCTGCGGGGCAACAGCAAGCTCTTACTCACTGTATGTACATGGCACCCAGAGAAGGAAAACACAGTGTCAGTGAGGCCAGAGGTGTTAGGTAAAAACTGCACTTGAAGAGAATTGGTCTCAAACTGAGGAAGAAACACACGTGAATAATCTGGGCAATGGGCTGTGGGCACAGGTGCCAGCAGCAGGGTAAAACGTTCTGTCCTATTCTGAAAGACTTGATGCCCCTAAAGCTCTAACCCCTCAAAAAACCTCTTTGGTGACATGAATTCAACCATTTCCCAACAATGTTCTTTTCCTGCACCCTCTCCCAGGGCCCCGTGCACACGGGAGGACATCACTGCTTCCTTTCCCTGCACATTAGGTGAATTCACTCTGTTTGCTGTGAGCTTTTGCAAAAGGTTCCTTTCATCAGCTGCCTTTGAGGTTCTTTGAAAAATGGAAATAATTAGGCATGTGTATTTTCATTGGCACAGAGAGGCTGAAGCCTGATCTGAAAGGCTTTGCCTCTGCAAGAAAATAATAGGTCCAATTAAATGTACTTTATTCTGTGAAGTTCAAACGCCACAGCTTTGGGGCAGGAATTACGTGCAGAACAGGGATACAGGTATATTTAGGAGTGGGGTTAAAGGTAACCTACTGAGGTTTACCAAACAGCAATGCTGATGATGAATGGAGAAGCAAAGGGTGCAAGTGTGACCCTCCTGTCCAGAGGGAAGAGGGAAAAGCCCCATGTCCACTGGCACTGAGTCCACTGAGAACCCAGGGACTCCACTTGCATCCATAATCATCCAGCAGCCAGCTGAAGTGATGGATGGAGCTGTGATAAAACACCCCGGCCTGGAGGGAGCTGCATCAGACCCCTCATTATCACTCATGATGCCTTGTTCAGTTAACACTTGCAAGAAGTTTCTAAAGTTTCAAAGGAATATAAATCTTATCAAAGTATTTCTAATTGCACGTAAATGACAGGTACCGTGTCATTTAGCTTGGGCTGCAGGGAAGGGGCAGCAGAGCTCTCTGGAAACAGTGCAAAGGTCTAGTACTGCATTCAACACTCACAGAGACATCAAACCCTCATATAAATGTTAACTGAAAGCAAAATTGCAGTTAAAAACCAGATAGGATGCTTTAAAAATAATTAAAAACGTGAGGCAAATCAACATGCTCCTCTGCTTATGGGTCTGGGCTCTCTGGGGGCTCACGCCTGTCTCTGCTGCCTGCAATGGCTTTCTGTCTGCATGCTTGGACAAAAGACACTTTATTACAGTAATTTATCACCCCATAAAAGTGGCTTTCTTGTATTGCTGAATAATTTTGAAAGAAATATGTTTTAAAAATTAAAAATGCAGCCGGTGTATGCACACTCGGGTCTGCTGGGAGACATTTCTGCAACTACTGTAACTGCCCGGGTAGTTTTAATACCTCTATCTTCTATTATTTAAAGTATGATGATATTTTTTCCTTCCCTGAGCTTTGTCAGCTATAAATAAAAGATAAGGGTTGAATTGTACAGGGTATCTGTAAGCACTTCCATTATTGATACTTAATGTTACTTGGAGGGGGTGGTGAGACCCTGGTGCTTCTCATTTGCACCTCAACCCCGGGGCCCACTGAGGAGAGCGGTAGGTGCACGACTGAGAGGCCATTTTCTCTGAGTATTTCTATTTTCCCCTCCATGTGGCACCTTCCAGCACGAAAATGAGACCTACCCACAGATATTTAATGAAACATTAAACAAAAATGGTTGGGGGAAATGCTGATGGGACCCAGGATTAACAGGAAAGGCTTCCTAAAACAATCTCAGAACTCAGAAGATGCTCAGACAAGGTCCAGAACTGGGTCCACGATCCTGAAACAACAAAATCTTGGTTTGCACTTTATTCTCTGAGACCTAGAGTGTCCTTTGCCTGCTGACTGGGAGCTGCTTTCTCCCCAGCTCCAGAACAAAAGCGGATCCTTTCCTTGGCACACTGGCCATCCAAGGTGTTGCCCTAGTTCTTAGCACCACATCAGTCTGTGGTTTCTCAAAGGCAGTAAATTGCAGGATGACATAAGGAAACAAAGCATGCTAAATTGGGATTAGTAACAAATACATTCATCAAACTGGTGCAGAAGCAGAAGGGTTGTGTGACCCTTGGATGAGTCTGAAGAAAAAAGAATGTGTTAGTAAGGCTGCACCTAAGGCAGAGCTGTAATTTGGTTTGACAGGTTCCAGTATCCTTGTTCCTCACTCTGCTGTCTCCACCTGTCCCAGCTCAGCATCCTTAGGCAGGACATTTGCCCCAGGGTGAATGTCCCTATAAATCCTTTATTTACGGCTGAGTCACGTCCTTGTTCCTCAGCAAAGTTGCACCAAACCAAACCTCTTGTACTTTTTTTTGTCCACTGATGTTGCTGTATCAAGAAAACTTCTGCTGTTAAAACAGACAGGCTCTCCAACAGGACAAGGACCACACACTCCACAGGAGTCCTCATCTCTACAGTGCCTTGGGACTTGCAAAGCAGCAGAAGCTGGGCTTGGAACAAACACATGAAAGTAATCCTAGTGGTGTGAATCCTGCCCCTTGCGTCGTCTCTTCAATGCTCTTAAGGGCCATGTGGCAAATTCCAGCCAACCAAAGCTGGAGAATAACTGGGAAGGGGAGTCAGTGTCAGCACTGGCCTGACAGATCAATAAACCCCCTGAGCTGAGTGTCCCCTCATGGGCTGTTTTCCGTCTTGCCTCAGAACTGGCGAGGCTGCGTCAGAGACCCTCTGCCAGCCGACACTAATTACACATCTGCAACCAGTCCTGATGCCTCTTCAAACCACAAGATGATAAAATTAGATCATTACTCACATCACCCTCTTTGCAGACAATTATCAGAGGATGCAACAGTACCTCCCCCTTTCATTTTCTAAGAAGTGACTTCAAGGCCCAGAGTGAGATAGTGACTCACGCTCCGAGGTTTCTGCACCAGCTCGAATTTAAGCAGAGCTAACAATGAGAAAAGCTGCTCTCTGTGCAGAGACCCAACGAGTGAACACACATGGTCACACTGTAAGAACAGCCACACAGACCCCAGGCTGTGCAGAAATCCACATCACTGGTTGTGTTTCAAAACCAGAGGGGCCGCCAGGCAAATCCTGAGCACCACTGAAAGCAGAAGGGTGGAGACTGCATCCAGCCACCAGCACGAGGGACAGTCCCTGAGTCATCTCAGTGGCACTTGGGCCCTTCTGTACCACACAGCCTTGAACTGCCACTGCAGTTGGAAACATGCAGCAGAGCCATCCCAGAGACCCAGCAGAGCCATCTCAGAGACCCTCCAGAGGCACTCCTGCTTGCCCTGGCAGGTTTGGGCACAGGTACAGAGCTGTGTGTCACTAGAGCAGAGGTTCATCGGGCCAGTTTCCTGCCCCCTCAGTGCCAAAGGCAGATGCCTCAGGTGGAGTTCAAGGCCACTGTCTGTTAGGGCTGACCCAGTTCAGCTGTTCATTTAGGGATTCATCCGGGCACCGGGCTGAGCTGGGCACTTCCCACATAAGCATGGCAGCATTCCCAGTTTCCCAAAGTGCCATAAACCCCCCGGTTCCCCTGCTCACACTCTCCTTGCAGACAGCTGTGTGAGTCCCTGCCAAGCCCTGCTGTCTGTCCAGGCATTCCCAGCCAGTCCTGCAATATCACAGATACTTTGCACACCTGCCCTGTTATGCTTCATGTTACAGTACCGGTTTTACACAGCTTAAAAGGCATTAATAAATAATGAATTGGACTTGTTGGCCTGTTATATATATAAGCAGCATGTGTCCAAAGTGGTTACCAGCACATCAGTGGAAGTTACCGTAGATAATGATAAGCTACAATTAAAAGCAATCTATTGCTCTACTGGACTGTGTAACAGTATGTAATAAAAGATTAATCACTTATTAAAATAGCTACAAGTATTTCATTAACCTTTATGCATTATTTGTAGGGGGGCTTGTCTGCGCCGCGGTGGCTGAGCGTGCTCGGCGACAGGACCTGCCGCTGCAGCTCTGGCAGCACCAGCGCTGGGTGCCCAGCCCCTCGTGTCTGCCCAGCTCTGGGGGGGCTGGCTCCGGGCCCCGTGTGGTGGCAGCAGTGCAGGGCACACTGTGGACACAGAGGTGAGTGCACCACACAGCCCTGCACCGCCGGGCTGCTCCCTCAGAAGGCCATTCCCAGAGCTGGCCTCGCAGACTGCATGGCCCTGGCTGCCCTCCTGCACGGCACAGGCATTCTGCATGTGCTCAGCGGCCATTCCGTCACTCTCTGGCGACCAGCTGAACTCTTGCCCCCTGGTTTCCTTCCACAACAGCAATCTGAGGGGTCTGCTTGCTGGAGAGGAGCTCCAAGTAGCCCTGGGTGTCTGAGCTCACCCTCACTTTGTGTGAGCGTCCCCTACCTCAGGAACACCAAGACTGTATTTTGCACCTGGGAAGCTCGTTCCAAGGAGTGTGTTCACCATCTGTTGTCAGTTGGACCTGGATTTGCACAGACATACAGAAACACGGGCAAAATCTTTCCTCTGAGCACATGCTATTAGCTGTGCTGATTACTCCCAGCACTACTTACCACTGGGTAAGAGAGGCTTTCAGAGCTGAAGTACCTCAAGGACTGTGTTTCATCCACAGTCTGCTCCTTCAACACCTTACTACTTGAAGCTCTCTCTGCCCGTGGCAGCCTATCGTGAGCCTGCAGAAACTACATCAACTCAAAAACAATGTGTGCAACTGAAAAGTGGTTTTCAGGAATGCTTTTTAAGTGTGTAAAATAACTCAGGGGCTTGTTGAAAGCCATCAAGAGGTATGCTTGAGGAATAGTGTTTGGAGACAGCACAAAATAGCTCTTCATTCCTAAGGACAGCAAAGTATCTTTAGTTCTCTATTCCTCTCCTATGCAAATGTTACCCTTTAATGGGGCTGGTCCTGAAGTGGTGAAGGACACACCCTTCTCCATCAGATGAGAGGACGATCTCTTTGCTGTGTTCCTCTGTGCAGGGGGGAGTCCGAATTCTTCCTTAGCTTCTCAGTCCCCGCTGTGTTTAAGCCCAGCGTTACGTCCTATTTGGCTCTCCAGCCCTTGCAGCTCTCAGACAGAATCATCTGAGCCATTGCTTGGGCTCCAGCCCTCCTTTTTCTCATATTAGTGGGACCTATTCACACGTAAGGGACCCCCATTATGCTTGATCTGAAAGATACGTGACTCGTGGAAACAACACACTTTGAAACATTCATGCAGCAGTTCCGTAACCTCAGCCAGAGTTCACCAGTTGCACATAGAGAGATTCCCTAAATCACTCCACTGAAGCACACTGCTCAGCAGAGCCACTTCTCCTGTGCCTGGTTCCTGCCTGTTGATGCCTTTTGCTTTTGAAGGCTGGAACTCGTCTGATATATCAAGGCTGCCAGAGGAAGAAGTCTTTTGCTCTCAAAGGTTTGAAATCCCCATCAGTTTGCACCTGTGCCTTTCAAGCCAAACAAAGCTCTTGTATTGCTGGATGTCACAACAACAGTGGGAAGTGTTGCCGCAGCCCATGGTGTCATCCCTCCTGGATTTTCCAGCTGCCAGGTCCGAGCTCCCACAGCCACAGCTGCCAGAGGTAGGGGTGCAAACCCTGTTAGAAACAGGCCAAATACTTTTCTTGCCCTGATAGGTCTTTGACATGTACAATAATTCTGCTGAATTCAAAGGATAATTTGTAAAAGAAGACTCTTTTTTTGTTAATCTCAGGATTGCTGCTTTGCAGAACATGTTCTCTCTGCAGGACTTGTCACAGTAGTGGGAACTGCCCCAGTGCTGAAAAGGGGAAAGGTTGAGGAAGATTCAGCAGGTAGCAATGATTCCTTAAAATTTTTCTTTGGCGTGTGTCTCATTTAGCAGTGAAAAAGGGGTTCTCTGCTGTGGACTTTATAGAGAGGGTGTGGAGCACAAGGAGATTTATGAACTGTTTTCTGGAGTGCAAGTGCCTTTCAGTTCTGGTATGTACAAACTTACATCTTCTGCCCAATTTGACAAGAAAGCAGAGTTTCCCTGGATTGTCCCTGGATTTGCTCCATCCCACTTACTGCTTTCACATGCAGAAAGCATTCTTCTTCTTTTCAAACATCCAAAGAAGGCAGGTCTCAGAAGAGAGCATTCCTGCCCAGGGTTGGATCCCGAGCTCTGCCCGTGACTCAGTTAACAGGGGGTGTCCCTGAACTCACTGTTCCCAGGATGAATGGAATATTTTTCACCCTTTGTTTGCCTCTGTTCTTAGTGCCTCTGCAAACTACCAAAAGCTGAAGAATCTGGAGCTTGCCAAGAACTGTTAATATGAAAATGTGATCTTTCCTCTCTGCCCTGGCAGTCACATGCGTCAAACAACATCTCACATCTGAGCTTGGGCAATACCTGAGCTTTTTCCTACCAAGTGGAGTGGAGCTGGGGCTCCACACACGGGCTGTACAGATCTGCCTCCTGCTGCAGTGTCAGGAGCACCCAGGCACTGCAGCTCAGCTCAGCCTGCTGCCAAGTCCCTCTTCCAGAAGCACATTTTAGAAACAAATCTTCATCTGGTTTCATCTCTCCAGCCCGTTTCCCAGGTCATTCATCCACTGAAGTAATCATGGTTATTTCAAATGTGTCTATAAGCATCTGAAAGAGCTTTTGTGATTTCCTGCTGCCAGAGCTGGGCACTCACAACCCCTGTCCCAGCCAGGAGGTGCCTTATGTTCCCTGAAACCACCAGCCCTGCAAGTCCAGCTCTCCCTGTCCTCATTTCCCAGCCCCAAAGTCCAACCCACTGTCTTCCCCAGTACTCCAGCCCTCTCAGCTGATGTAAACTGGCCATACTGCACCGAGGTCAGCTGGACCCACAGACTCACAGTGCTGCTCTGCCCCCACCCTTGGCAAGGACACCGTGGGGCTGTTCACTGTCTGGCCCGAATCAGGGTTTCAAATATACAAAGTACTGCCTGCAAGATGAGACGAGACCGCCTGAACCAGTTGGGGATTATCAGGAAGCCAGGCTGGGAAGCAGTTGTGTGCGGTGCCTTGTCCCATCCCTGGAACACAGCGCAGGCACTGCCCTGCCCATCCCCCTGGACACCCCCCGGCAGCAGCGGGAGCAGGGCCGGGCTGGACACACCAGCCTGCACAGGCTGTAACAGGAGCTGTGGGCCCAGCTGCACGTGCTGTAACACTCTCCCTGACACCAGCACAGCCTGCTCTCCTGGAGCCCTGGAGTGCTTTCAGCATTTCTCAGACAGTATCATATCAAATTACTGAAAGTATTTTCAAAGAGGTGTTTCTTTCCCTACATTTTGTTTGAGTTAATAAAAAATGACAGAGTTGGAGAGAAAGCAAAGCACATGTGTTCCTGGGAAAAAAAAAAGGCCAGTCAACAAAAAAAATGACCAACTGGAGACCAGTGCAACCAGGATGGCTTTGGAACATCTGCAGCCAGAGAATGAGGGAAGGGCACGGGGAAGGAAGGAACGAGGAGAAGGAGGGGAGAAGGCAGCTCTGCAAATCTCAGGCTGCCCTCAGTGTCCCTCCACTCACTGCCTTCTCCTGCAGATGCTTCTTTAGATGCGATGGAGTGGAACCGCCAGATAAGGCCAGCAGGGCACAGGAACCTCAGCACCAGCACTCCCTTCCTCAGGAACAGGCAGGGGCTCTGGGCCAGGAACAAGAATCAATCTCCAAGGCTGGCATTCTGGTACCTTTTAGCAGCACTGAATAATGCTTGGTGGCAAGAGGAGAGGAGGACTACTTTATTTACCTGTAAGTGCCAGAAAACAATTTTTTGTTTCTTTCTCAGGTCAAGACATGTGTTTGTAGCTAATTAAAATGCTAAATGATCTCCAGCAACTGCAGAGAAAAATCACAATTTAATTACACGTGACGAAAAAAGTCTACGTTTCTTAGTTCATTTTGAGATGAACAAATGAAACCACTGAGATATGTTGCTTTGTAGGCTTTTCATAACAGGAAATGGTAATAACACATTTGTGTCTGTAGGAACTTCCTCTGGTTCCCCTCTTGGCACTAAGGGAACTGTAGGAAGCTGCCTGAAACAGTCACAAAGGCTTTGCCGTGGCAGGAAGCCAGTTGGGTTCACTTTCTGTCTCCTGCTGAGGGTCCTGGGAAGCCCTGCAAGGCTGCTGGCACTGGCTGGCCAGGAAAGGAAAGGTCTGTGTCCAGCAGCCCTGCACGCTTCACTTGGACACCCCAGGGAATTCAAAGAGGAAGAGGAATGCCCAGATTTCCTCTGCCAAGTCCTGCTTCTCCCAGGGTGCTGCAGACACTCTTGCCCCAGGCCCAGGGCAGGCTGGTCCTAGAGCAGACCTGTGCCTGCACACAGGCAGGTGCTGCACTCTGCACCCATGGCAGCCCTCCTGCAAACTCTCACTGCCAGGCACACAGCAGCCCTGGCAATAAAAGGGAAGCTGAACTCCTCACAAAGTGTGTCCTCTGACAGCTCACGTAAGGTGCCACTGAAGTGGCCACATCCCAGCCTCAACTGCCTGAAGTTCCACCCCACAGGGCTTGCTGTGTGCCAGAGCAACAGGGAGGGCCCTGAATGGTCACTACCAGCCACTGTGCAGTCCGTGTACCTCACTCAGACACGCTGCTAAGATACATCTTTCTAATCTGGAAAAGCAGATTTTGTCATCCTCCCCCCTCTTCAAGCTCAGAAATGTTAACAAATGCTGCAGTTCAGAGGTATGAACAGGGCTGTCCTAATAATGTGTCTCTCTAGATTCTTGTCATGCTGCCCTGGTGATATTCAGTGTGATAATGAAGGCAGCAGGGAAGGAAGAACAGAGAAAATAGCAAACAACCTGGGAATAATGTGGAGTTGCCATGAAGAGTCACAGATTTGCTTACTGGAATTTAGAGCAGTTTGATTTTTTTCTCTGAAGTCCTGCTTGCTGTAGCAGAAACCAGTCCAGACCAGCAGGGCTGCTCAGTGGGGCTCAACACTGCAGGGGCAGCTCAGGTACAGAAGAAAAGGCTGGTCCTGGGCACTTTGTCAGCTCAAAGATGCTCTTAGCCTACAACATCCAGATGGAACGAGAGGGTACAAACAGCCCCAGGGCTGACATCACCTCAGAGCCTGGAGACGTTCCTAGTTAAAATGCAGGAACGCCCCCTCCCTTCCAACCAGCCCTGGACAGCACCTGCCAGTCACTGCAGAGATCAGGGGTCAGGAGAGCAGAGCAGAAGGACCTCAGGAGGTCACTGCAGCTGGGAGAGAGATGGGAAAGTGAGAGGGCATGGAGCAAATGAGAGAGGAGGATCTGCTTCCAGTGGAAGGTGCAGGGATGGAAGGAGGGCCAGGAATGGCTCCATCCATCTGCTCTGGCCTTGCCCTTTGTTCTCTCACCCTGAAGCCACTTGCCTGCACTCACTGAGCACCCCCAGCATGACCCCCTGCACACCCAGCCCTGTGCTCTCTCCACACTCCTCAGCAAACGTGCTCTGTGGGTTCACACGAGCAGCTCAGAGCTGCTGGAAACACGTGCAGGGCAGAGAACAACCTGTGCAGTGAGGCCTGCTCGGAAGCAAGTAAAAGCTGATTCTCCAGGATGAGCATTCAGAGGGAGTGTGAGGTTTAGGAGAACTGTCTGAGCTGCTCTTTCCTGTGTCCTGGCATAAAACAAAGTGATGGGGTGGGTCAGTCTGGCACTGGGTTTGCACCTGAGAAGAGCAGAGGGATTGTTCTGGTTAAGGCCCTTTCACACCCAGACTGAGGGTGTAGGGAACACGAGGAGCAGAACAGCCAGATACTGCTGCTATTAAACACACTGGGTTTGACACCCTCTTCAGCCTCCAGATGCAGCGAAAAGGACTGAAGTGAGATCAGCAAGGGATCCAGACTTCTCTGTTCCTGCAAAAGTGCAATGCACTGGAATGAAAGCTTTTGGTTTTCTGCCTGTTTATCTGAACTTTAATGATATGGTCAGGGTGGCAAAACTTCACTGTTAACTGGGCTCAAAACAGTAAGAGCCTTTTGCTAATTTCTGCAAACTCTGTACGTACAAATTTATCATTTTGTGAGATGAATTTTTTGTCTTGGCATTTGTTTTTTATCTTTCTTAATAGACACAATGTTTAATTCACTGTAACTAAAGACACTGGGATTTTAGTGAGTTTTCTGTCAGTTCCCATAACTCATTTTGATGGGAACCCATTGGATTTTAATGGAAACCTATTAGGTGAACATATTGTGATCATTAATGAACTTGATGTGCAATTACACAGGGAACCACCTAAAGGTAATTAAAACCTATCAAGACCACTAGGGAATAAAGAGAAAGGAAGTTACTCTTGTTTAAGACAATTAGCGTAGACAATGATCTGAAAACAAAATAAACGATCCCTGAGAAGAAAAGCTGTGTAGGTGGCTACCCTGGAAGATATAGGCCATGCAAACAAGGGTTTCTTTAGGAAACCAACAGTTACTGCAGTTTGTTTTTTTCTGTTGCAAGGGGTGCTTTGACAGGGAAGTTCAGCCTTTTCCTTCCAATTGCTTAACTCTTGGACATTTTGCTCATCCTCTGGTGCTCTGGGTCCGGGGCAGAAGAGCACAGACTGTCCTAACACCTCTGTGCTTGTAGACCCAGGCAGAGGGAAGCAAAGGAGAGTGAATCCCTCCTGTTTGGGAAGGCTGTGCTGGGTGACACTGTGCCTGGATTGTGCACACATCAGTTCCTGTGTGTTCAGGGTGGCTCACAGAGCCCGGGAATGGCAATACCCCAGCGGGTGTTCCAGGCATGGCAGGGACCAGAGCTGTGCTCCACCCTTATTCCAGGGACTCAAATGCAGTGTAGATTTTACCCTGGCCTAGTACTGCTCTGCCCCGATGAAGTGCTGCTTGGTGCCGGGGCCATACCCCCAGCCATGAAACATCAGCACCTTACAGAGCAAGCACATTGCAGGCGCAGAAGGAGCCCCCAAATCACTGATCTATATCTCAAAATCACAAGAAATCCTGTTGCTTGCTGAACACTGGACAATTAAAGGGTCTCTCACTCCATTGTTCCTGATCTGCTCTGCATGCCTTCGGTGCAGAAACAGGGAACATAACGTAATTAGCTGGCGGGTGATGTCCACCAAATGTCATTCCTGAACACATTTGCTTTAGTCCCTATTCACCAGCATCAACAGCAAGGCTGCTTCCCCATCCACTGGCAAAGGCTTTCGCCAAGATTTTAGAATTCAACAATGAAACAGGCCTGCAACTAAAACATTTATCTGGCAGTTTTCCCTCTTTAAGTCAAAGTGTTATGTTGGCACACGGCGCTGTGGGTGGCGATTTGCCAGAGGAAAGCATGTGTTGGGAAACCTTGCTCAATATTACAGCAATCTCGTGCTCGCAGCCTCGTACGGCTCGAGGAGGAGAGCGACTGCCGGGGGCTTGGCTGCCCCTCTGCCCAGGGCAGGCAGCAGCCACAACCCCCTGGGCCAGGGCAGGCACCAGCCACAACCCCCTCTGCCCAGGGCAGGCAGCAGCCACAACCCCCTGGGCCAGGGCAGGCAGCAGCCACAACCCCCTCTGCCCAGGGCAGGCACCAGCCACAACCCCCTCTGCCCAGGGCGGGCAGCAAAGGGGGTGCTGCAGGACACAGCCTGGCATGGTGCTGGCTGTGCTGAGGGGGAGTGGGAAAGGGGCTTGACTGCCATGAGTACAATCAGCTGGTCAGCAGAAGGGGGGGGTTGGAGGAGGACAGCACAGAAAGACGTGGTGTTATATTTTTTAAACATGGCCCTGCGGGCCCTTAAGTTTCTTAGGGACCAGCCCAAATGTTGGACAGCTCTGACAGGCTTTTTATATGGGGGAGATAATCCTCACTAAAGCAGAAAGAAAGACCAGAGGGAATTGTCTGTAGTACAGAAAAACATATTGAGGAGGCAGCAGTAACTTAATATGCAAGAGAGGCCTGGATTCAGAAGTCAGTTGCATCATTCATTTAGCAACACTCCAGCCACAGAGCAGGAGCTGGGCTGCCAAGTGTGTGCACTGGGCATTGTGCTCCTGCCAAGTTACATCCTAGAGGAGCCAAGGAATGAGCCAGGACAAAAACAAGAGGGTGGAATGGAAGAGCAGGGAGCCAAACAAAGTCAGGGCTCTCTTCCCCCTGTGCTCAGCTGACCAGGTGCCTGGCCAGAGGTGGGAGCAGAAGAGCGGGGCCTGTGGACGCTCTGGCCATCCCGCTTTCCCTGTGCCATCTGCTCCGTGGCAGGGGGGAAATGGCAGTGCAGAGCCTGCTGCCACAGCAGAGCTCAGCACCGGCAGAGCTGTTCCCTGGCACACAAAGCCAAGCTCTTCAGCCCCATCATCCCCTGGCCATCCAGCTGCACTTCAGCCCCCTGGGGCACTGCTAAGTGGGAGGTCCATGAGACACGAAGTCTGCTGCTGAAAGAAGAGCTCTAACTCAGCCCTGACTTCTGAGGCTGCTGCTGGGGGTCCGGAGCGAGACAGGGGCCTCTGCTTTTTCACACAGGATGGTCTGAGCAAGCCTCTTCCCACTGAACTGGAAGTGTCTCCCAAAACTTTCCAGCCAGAGCATGAGCAGGACAGTGTGAACAACATACCTTCTGTTCTAAGGCAACTACAGACTTGTTACCAGAACTGGCAGCTAATTAGACAACAAAAAGCCATGAAATATCATTCCTTCTGCTTTGTCACCATTATATACACCCATATCTCACCATTATATACACCCATATCTCTAAGTCTTCAGACATATCCTGCTGCCCCATTTCACCCCCTTCCTGCTCTCTCCTCCATCCCCACAAGAGCCACCAGTTGTGTGACACCTCCAGGCTCTGTTTGAGACCCTGGCTCTTGTCGTGCTGGGGCCAGAGTTACTGCTGTGATCACCAGGAGTTACAGCCCCCCTTGAAAAGTGCAGTGTCAGCTCTGATTTCCTCAGTTTGGGTTGTGATTTCTCATTACACTTCGAAAATTAAAGCAACAGGCATTCAATCCTCTCCTATGTTCATGCAGCTGCAACATTGGGATTTGCTTGGAATCCCGTGGATATAGAGGATATGGGACAGGTAAATGTCAGTGGTCCTGGGTGCAATCTCTCTCCGCATTTCAAAGCAGTGGTAAGCCAAGCCCTACGGTAGGTGCAGCTCCAGGAAGTGACAGGCCAGCTCTACAGCTATCACGAGTGCGGTTAGAGCAAAAGCCATTTCGATTCCATTTAATGAGGTTTCCAATAAAGCCGTTCTGGGTTTTCCTGGGTGTGTAGCTGGCTGTGTTCCAAAGCCCCGGCGGGTGGGATGTCCCAGGACTCGCGGCGCTGGGCAGCAGCGGTGCCGCCCGGCACGGCCCGCGCTCCTGAGCTGCACTGCAAACACTGGAATCTAGCACACCTCAGTGGAAGTCAGCAGAAGAGCCCCCTTGTCAGGGCTCCCGTGCTGGGAGCACTCACCGCTCCGGCTGCCAGGCAGAGCAGGGGCCTGCACACGGAGAGCTCTTGGAAGCTCTGGAAGAAAGGGTCCCAGGATAAACCTGCCGCGCAGCTGATGTTCAAAGTGAGCGCGTAAGAAGAGGAACACCTTACTTCCTCTGAGAAACAACAGAAGAATAAAGAACACTGTGTGTAGAGCAGGAGGGGGAAAACGTGGCTGTGATTCATACAGCAACCTTTTATTAATAAGCCTTTATAATTCTATCTGCTCCACCCCACCGCTGTCTGGAGCCGCTGCGCTTCCATGTCTTCCAAAGTACGTAAGGTGTTTGCAAGAAAAATAGAGATAATACAGGAATATTGTGCATGTGCCAGTAACGCCAGCCATCCTTCAAACTGCTCCCCTCCTGTCAGAAGTGCATGCAGCGTACGTGCCTGAAATCCTCCTTCGGAATCCCAGCCAGTTTCCTCTTTAGCCTCCATTTGAAATGAAGCAGGAGATGGGAATAAAATCCTTTCCTTTTCTGCAGTGTTCTTGCCTTTTGTCTCCATGGTGTGGCTGGCCTTGCCCCTGCTGCAGCTGAGCACATTCTTTTGCTCCATGTTCCAGTTGGGATTTTTGACCTTTGGAAGAATATAGCAGTTCCACCACCAGCAGGTTCTCAGTTCACAAATAGGACTTCCATCAGGGACACCACTCCGTTCTCCTCTCCTCTTTCCCCAGACCACCAGCAAAAGCTTCAATTCCCTTTTCTGGCCACCTCTGCAAGCCATTTAACCCTCTGCTTTGCCCTGGGCAAGCTCAGTAACTGATTTGCCATTGCTTTTTGCTTGTGTCTCCTCACAGATCTGAAATGACACAGATCAAAGGGGCAGACCCACAGCAAAATCTGAGGTGCGAGGTGGGGTCTGGAGGGGTTTTACCTCCTTGCCTTTGTTTTGTATCTCTGTCAACCCTGCTGCTGCTGAGGGAGGCCATGAGAAGGACTCGGAAATGCCCACAGAAGTAAGGGGATCCAGGGTGTCATTTTGTCTGACATATCTAAACATTAATGGTTTTCTTGGGTAGATTTATATGATGTTTGAACTCCATTAACAGCACCATTCCAAACCTGTCACAGCCACTCCAGGCTGTCATAGACCCTTCAAACCCACTGTGTCTGTCTGTCTGCAGTCCCCAGACTGGTCCCACCCTGAGTGCCTGCTTCCCAAGACACACAACTTCCCTGCACCAATATAATACAGGGATTGTACCTGTATATCACATTAGCACTGTGATAGCCTATTTTCATCCCAATCCTCACACTTACTCCTGGCTCTAAATTGTTCTTTATAAAGAGGTCTGCAGGGACCTTGTTATTTTTATTGCTATAATAAGGCAGCTCTACAGGAGAGAAGGAAAGTGTTTAGAAAGATAGTAAAGGCCCCGAGGCTGTCTGGATGTCAGGGAAGGCCTGTTGCAGAGGCCAAGCAACTTGGGCTCTTGCCTTGGTGAACACTAATCAATTTGGCTTGCAAATTATGTACTAGGCAATAAAATCCAAAGCATGAAGCTGCCCAGCTCAAGGATTAACCTGCACCAGGATCCCTGGCCAAGAAAGGAGGAAAACAGATATAACCCCTCCTCAGAGGGTGCTTTGGGGTGGTGCTCCTCCTTCCATCCCCACCGGGAACAGGCACCTTCAGCTGCAGTGGTCTGAACCCCAGGGAAATGCTTTGAGAAAAACAAATCATCAGCAGCACATTTATGTACTTCAGGTAATTCAGAGCCCAGGCTCATCAGACAGGTGATGAATGGTGTTACCCAAGGTGTGTGCCCAGCAGGCACGAACGCTCAGCAGTCCCGTTAGAGCACCATGGGCAGAGAGATAGATAGTTAGACAGACAGACAGGGAGGTAGATAAAGTGTCCTGCTGGACCTGGAGGAGATGAAGCAGCACACTGACAGGTGAGAAGTGCCTGTCAGGAAAGAGGAGCAGCACACTGACTCACACAGCCATTGAGCCCATCAGTGCTACTGTCTAATCCGAAAGCAAGTCCTCCAACATGCATGACAGCCTGGATTTAATTTCCAAATCATGCAGTAATAACAGAGAGAGATAATGCTAAAGGTAGAGCAAGTGTAAGAGACTTGCAGGGTTCCAGCTGAAGCAAAACCAAAGATTAAATAAATTGGGTGCCAAGAGCTGTGCCCGTCCTCGCCGCAGCCGCTCCGGCTGAGCTGAGATGCCCCGAGTGCCTCTGAGCGAATGTCAAAAACCAGGAGATGCTGTTTCATCACAACAGAAGAGCTCCCTGGGAACATGGGCAGCTCAACAAAGCTTGAAATAGGAATACTTCTGAACAATTTGTTCCTACATTCTGAAGTCTATATCCCTATATACTTTATTGTTATATATCATCTCTGACACTTGGAAATTATTGCACAGAAATGCTTAGAGACAGGTAATGGTTTGGTAATGCTATTTTGCAGGTTTTTCCCCAACAGAAATATTTCAGATCTTTTGACCAATGAGCATTTCAACATTGGATTTTTATCACAATTTAGGACCAAAAAAAAAATTTTTTTGAAATATCAGAATTTCTTGGGGGACCAATATTTTGTTTTCAAAAAAGCCTTATTGCTGAAAAACTAAAAAGCTGGTGTCTTGGGAAGTGATTCAGTGCTGCAGCAGCATCTCAGACATGAGAGCACACTGTGCTAATAGATGAGGCTGTTGTACGATGCTAATGTGGAAACTGGAGCTCCAGCAAACCGTTCATCTCCCTGGTGAACAGCTCAGCTCAGTAGCTCACAACTGTTTGCTTTATATGCTCCCTTGTTGTTGCCATGAGGCCAAGAACACATATTCAGTTCCCTCAGCATTCCTGCAAGACTTAATACTCATTCCAGGTTCCCTCTTGGCACAGAGAATTTGCTGGCTTGATCCAAAAGTGAAAGCCTCTTTTCTTGTCTCAATCCCATTGCTTTCAGCAAAGTGGCGACTCGCTTTTCCAAGCGCTCTGGGACTGAAAGAAAGAGCTCCCCACTCCATACCTGTGTGACCCACAAAGGCTTGGCCTGGAAGATTTGCAGTGGGAGCCGTTCTGCCACCATTATCTCAGAGCTCCTTTTCACATCTTACAAGGCAGTGATTGATCTGCCCATTGCAATGGGTTTGACTAACATTTCATTACCTGTCCCCACTGAAAATGTTGTTTGATTTAGGTTCAAAGAGCTCATTATGTAGGGCTTTTTTTCCTCAGGAAAAAAAAATGAAATGCAGAATAAGAGTATCAAATCCTGAGCTAATTACAATTTGCCAAGGTTTGGTTGGTGTATGAGTGTGTCTGAGATCTTGCTCATTACCAGTTGTATAATATGATTTCTACTGTACGGTTAATTAGTACCCAAAAAATAACCTAAGGAATTTACACAAGCCTAGTTATAGGACAAGAAATAAATCACTGAGGAATAGGTCTGGGGAAAATCCCCAGCGAGGACATTTTCACTATTGATGTAAAACACTCAGAGGTTTAACTTTCAAAACAGACATTTGGGGAGAAGCTCAGAAGCATCTCAAGAGCAGCCCCTGTGCCGTATGCAGACGATTACACTCAGGCTCATTCCACAAGCTCAGGGCTTTACCCAGGTGATGTCAGCAATCTCCAGGAGGCCCCGGCCCAGGGGGGGCTCAGGCTGCCCATGGCCTTGGCAGGAGCACCGGGTGACGTTCAGCCTGGCTGCAGGTGGCTGCCTGTCCTCGCAGCACTTGGTTTCCAAGACTCCCCTTCTTTCGACGGTTCTTTCCAAACACCTGAAGCTGACTTAGAGAAACTTCACTTAAGCACTACCACAGACACCTCCTCCTTCCACCACCACAGTATCCACCCTGAGACAGTGGAAAACGTCACTGATGCTTTGAAGTCAAGAGAACTAAGAGCAGTTGACAGATCTGTTCCATCATGGTCAACCAGACTCCCTTTGGTTCTGTGCAGACACGTGAATCACCTTCCCAGCTGTGCAGTGTGACTGAGGAATAATCATCTTACTCCTGAAAGGCTTCATCTTGGCTAGTGTTGCTCACCACTGCAGGAATGAGACATTCTGGAAAGATGCCACTATAAGTTTGAGGCAGATGGGTTTTACTGCAGTATGTGGGTTTGGTGGATTGGGTTTGTTCTCCAAGACCCTTGAGCTATTCTGAACTGAGAAACCTCTGCATATTCCATCTAAACCAGTTCATTCATTCCCACTTTCTGCCCTTTTCCATTCAGATGCTTTTGGCCTTTCAAACATGTACAGTTGTTCCACCCTCAGTCAAAAGAGGAGATAAAATTTACGACGTACACAAGTGGACTCTCAGTGAGCCTCTTCCAGCAGCTTGGCAAGAAACAGTCTACTGGCATGTATTAAAACCAATGATCATCCCAGACTCTTTCAAAAGCAGTTAGACACCAGTAACCCAATATGTTGCTGTAAAATGTCTTGTTCTGTCTGGGTCTGTGTTTGTCATCATATCAAACCCTACAAGTGGTCTCCACTTTGCCTATATTGGGATTCTTCATTATTCACCACTCCTCCCAAATCTGGTGTGATCTGCAAACTAGCAAATCTTGCCTTCTATGTCCTCAGCCAAGTCTTTCATACACTGTAACTATCAGAAAGACCAGGATCCGCCAGTGCAGTCTCCTACAGTACACGCTCCTTTATTAACTTGTCTTTCATCTTGAAAGGCTTCTATTTATGCCTCCTTTCCCCACTCTGCTCCTGTCCTCTGGCCAATTTTCAATCAGTGAGCCAATTCTTCCCCTTTCCAACTCCCCACCTTTCGACATTAACCTCCGACGCGGGACCCTGTCAAACACTGTCTGAAGATCCAAGCCTCTCCTGACTCCTGCTTAGCCTCTTGTCTATGCCGACAGGAGCGTATGTTCTAAAAAAAGACATTTCCAAAAGTTAGCGAGGCAGAAAAGGTCCTTTCCGGAAACCATACTGGCTATCTTTGGTCAAGCTGTGCGTTTCTCAACAGGCCACCTTTCATCTATTAAAACATTTTCTAAGACTTGTCTTCACCTGAAGGGAAACGAACTTCCCTGCAAGACCCTGGTGCACATCTGGGTCGTTCCTTAAATAATGGTGGGAGGCTGTCCGCCTTCCACCTTTGAGGAATCTCCTGCAAAACACTTCAGCTCTGTGAAGTGCCTGTGAAAACCTTTCCAATTTAGACCCACAGTTCCTTTAACCTCTTTAATAAGAGAGCCATAGAGTAGGGGGTTTGGTACCAACCATCCACTTCACACCCTCCAGCTCCCTGAAAGCTTCATTTTCTGTGCTCTCTTTTCCTTTGAGGAATAAAGTCTGGTTTCCACCTTTCTACTTACAACTTTGGTCCAGGCAGCTCCTCTCTGACTCAGGTGTATTCTCTGCCAGTAGCCAAGCGTGATATTTCCACTTGCCTTTTCTCTACTCCTCAACCAATAGATTAAAACAAAATTAGTTTCTGTCTTTGCAACCAGCCCTTTTCTTCCTGCTGACATGCAGGCTCTGCCAGCTTGTTCTCACCTTGCTCAGCTCCAATGCCAAAATGTCCCCAATTACCAAAGAATCTCGTATATCCTGTGCTGTGTGTGATCATTCCTACACCATTACTGGCCCTCAACTCATAGCCTCTCCTAGAGGCAGCAGTAAACCTGTCTCAGTGTGCCACTTTACACCCCCATTGAATCTCCGTGGTATCCAAGGACTCTCAGGGCTCACAGTCACCTTTCTGCCACGCCATTCATCGAGACATCTGTGTGCACAGGCAGCTTCCCCTCTGCAGCCACACAAGGAGATGGATATCCTATGTTGCTCACAGAGCACACAAACAGGTATTCTCCCAGGCCACTAGGTTGTTTGCTTGATTAGAAAGAGCTGACTCAAACACATCCCAGAGTTGCATGGGCTAGTTACAGTACCTCCTGGGCGTGGCTGCAGTTTGTATCCTCTGTATGATCACAGTGCCCTGGACAAAGGTGCTACGTCTGTAAAATGGAAAGGAGCAGCATCAACACTTATTTGGGGCATCGTTCTTGCGTTTGAGTCACTGTTGGGGAGGAGCAATGAAAAGATCAGCCCTAAATAATTTGTACATCCAGTGCAAAGACTGAACTGCTCACAGGCTGCCCAGTTCATCGAAAATGTACTGGTGTCAGGAGAAGTAAAAGTGGTTCTGCTCTATCTGGCTGACTTCGATGTCCTTCACACGGGGAAAGGCAGGGCAGCTCTTCCCTTCCGCTTGAGCCGTGCCACTGTCCCTGGTTAGGTCACCCAAGGCAGACACACCTCCCCAGAAGCCCTTCCAGCCTCTGGGATAAGGAGTGGTACAGCAGCAATTGTGCCGACAGCTGGTGGAGCAGAGGACTGAGAACCAAGCTGAAAGCTCTTCATGGCATTGTCCCAGGCACACAGCCTGGCTGACAAAGCTCTACTCTGCAGGCTACTGTGAGCAGCAGTTATGGCAAGAGGAAACTGCTGCTCCTCTGGGTTTTCCCGAATTCCTCTGAGTCTGAGGGCTGTCCAGCCCCAGCTGCACCCTGTGGCCAGGCATGGCCTGGAGGAAGGTTCCTTCTGTATGGGAAGGAAGTAGGTCAGGCCTCTGGCAGGTGCTTGCCTGGGTGCCTCTTACGGCCACACGAGTCCAGCAAAGGGGGCAGGAAAGGCTGGAAAGATGGGCTGGCACTGCTGGCACTGCCAGGGCTGCAGCCATGGACAGCACAGCACCTCTCACCTGCCCAGTGTCCCGGCTGCAAGGTCAGCCACCACCTCCAGCCCCAGACCCTGCTGCAGCAAACTCGCCTCGTCCTCTGGCCCACACTGCCCTCCCCCTCGGCCCCGGACATGGCCAAGGTCACATTTGCCGAGTTCCAGGCTCCACAGAAGCTTTGTTTGTTTCAGACAAGCCGGGGGGAGCAGACAAGAGAGAGTCAGTCAGTGTTATCACAACTAATGCAGCTCATTAGAATTGTTTTAAGCTCTGAAAGCAAATGAATATCTAATGAGATTTCCCCCCAGGTGTAATTAGCAATAAGCTTTACATTGCTCTAAAAATACCCTCCAATTTTTTGAAAAACTAAATGCAGATAACTGGAAGCTCTAGTTACACTTAATGAACTGAACAAAGCACATTGAAAACTAAGAATATTTTAATTGTGTTTATTTAGCCTTCAGCAAAGGATCCAAGACATTTTCATAATCATCAAATTAATTTCCAAATGCTCCTTTGTAAGTTGTCCAGCCAGCAATGTCGACGTTGATCATATCCAGAGGACTGTTTCCTGATCGGACAGTCCATTTATGAAACAATGCATTATTCAAGGCACTGGAGCCATCCCTTCACCAATCCTTCCTCCCACGGGCAGTTTGGAGTATAAAAGGAATTTATCGACGCAAGAAGAAACACTGCAGTTCTGGTTAGTGAAAATAATTATGATTAGATATCTGCTTTCTCCATATCTGCGCCAAAAAATAACGGAGAGGAAAACACTCACTTTCTCTAAAATTGTCAAGAATTACTAAGAGCAGCTATTACCTTTCACATTCACTGCAATTGGAAGTTGACTTTGTATCACTGAGTATCCCAAATCCCCAATTTTTTTGGCAATTACCAGCCAGAGCTGTCTAAAACTCTGAACCTTGAAAGAAAAGAAGCTGCATCCTGGTCCATGTATCATCCTTCCCTGGAAGCGTTTAGGATTCAATCCTGGTTTTGATCAAATCACAAAACTTCAGCAAGATCCCGTGCCCTGGTTTCTCTGCCTCTGGGGATTGCTGCCAGGCTTCCCAGATGCAGGATGTGGTGGCCCGTATCACGAGTTGGTTGGATACCTCCAACCTCCACCTGCAGATAGAGCTTGAGTGAAAGAAGTAAATTCATAGAATGGGAGCTGTGTTGAGACCTTTCCTGGGAATTGTCAGTATTTTCCACCAGAAAGTTCAAAATCCCCCAATAATCGGTGCCTTAGCCCCCCCTGCACTTCCCTCACAGAGAACAGGACAGCTGCTTCTTCACAGCTTCATCCACACGCCCCTGAATAACCATGGAAGAGCAGGACACAGCAAGGGACCGGGGCAGCTCCCCTGCCTGCTTCTGCTGGTTGTGCTCCCCGAGTGGCCACTGGAGCCCAGGCTGGGGCCAGCACGGCCTCGCTGCCTGGCCCCACCGGCCCAGGTAGTCACATCCCATCCACATCCTTTGTCTCCACTCGCCGGCTTCCTCTGAAGCATCGCAAAGGAGAGTTAATTAATTCTGATCACTCCTAATAGTCTTCTAGGTCACAAATTGGTGATTCAGCTTCATTAATTTGATTTCTAGCATTTCATCCTTTGCACTCTCTGCTCGATTAGCTTCTTGAAATTTAGTTTCAATAAATGGGATGAGCAAGGCAGAAACTTCCAAAGAGATTTTCCTCACTGGCATTTGGAGGACACGCCACAGTGCAGAACCCCTGGACTTACAGCCAGGGTGAGGTCACCTCAATTCTGCAAACTTCTTGGTGATGGGTAGCGTGGCCAGGCTGCAGTCTGAGCCACTTTGCAAACGAGCATTGATCCTCCTTTCACTCAGACAGGTCTAAATTGGGAAAAGCACCAGTGCAAATCGTGCTAGAGTAAGACTAGCACAGGGGGAAAATCAGAACACAGAGTGTCTAAGAAGAACTAAGAATTAATTTTTCTGATAGTGTTTTTAAATAAAAGCTGACATTGATTTGTAGGGGGATGTAAGCAGAGATTACATATACTGAAAAGTTCTCTAATCCTTCAGGCATCTGCACAGGCCATGTCAGAAACGAAGCACATGGTGAGAGCCGTGCTTTGGAGGGGCAGGAACACTGTGAGTCCTCAAACGTTGTGCTGGGGTCTCAGAGCCTGTTCTGACAGGTCACTGCTGCATGACCCCCTAGAAAGGGAATATTTGCAGGTGGAACAAGTGAATACATTATTCTATATTTGGGATCTGGATGGGGTTTAAAAACTAAAACACCTTTTTTGAAAGGGCCCAAAGACCATAATGGCTTTATTTCTGGTTTTCAGGTGAGAAGACTGTAACATGACATGTTCATATTTGACTCCCTGTGATAAGTTTTTATTGTATTCCACTGCACAGCATAACACTTCCAATGGGAGACCAAACCCATTTCTTCCTTGAGTAGGACCTAGTCCTCCCTCACAATGAATAAAAGCTTCAGAATACTTGAACATTCCTGCAAATCAATGCTGTACTAACAGAAATCATTATTTCACCTGGGGGGGGGAGGAGGGCAGGAATAACATCAGTCATATTCAAACAGGAGCATGTAGTTCTGTGACAGTGAAAGTTTCATGAGACAGTCAGAGGAAAACTAGAAAGTGTTCCGTGGTCCAGGCAGAAAATCATACCTTTTCTGTCCATACACATTACAGAGGAGCAACTTCAAGCCCCAAAGTTCACTGTGAAGCTCAGCCCGAGCCATGGCTTCTCAGTCAGGTTTGAATCAGAGAGGTGCATGTGGTTTTTGCCACAAAACCAAGAGGCAAAACAAGTTTGGGGATATTCTACTAAGCCTAAGCTGACGTTTATCAGAGCAGAGCAATGTGAACTCAGGTCCCACCTGGTTTCACTGCAAACACATCAGACCTCGAGCCGCAAAAGGAAACAGATTTCTGAGGCCAAATAAAATCTTGGGGTGAAAATATTTTCTAGGAAATTAGTTGAAACATGCAGATGTACACCCAGAGCAGCACAACCTGAGAGAGAAAACAAACCACAGCTGTGGCTGGAAAACCCCCTGCCCTGTCGGCAGCACAGCTTTTCACATCACAGGAGCCAATGAAAAAGTGCTCAAGTGTTCTCACTGCTCAGACATGTGCAACCTGGACCCTTAGCTGGGCTTATTGTTCCCTTGCAAAAGGCCCATTTAGAGCAAGCCCAGCAAGCCTGAGAGGGGAAGGAGGACAATGGCAATCTCGCCCATTCAGCAGCATAGGCCTAGGAAATATTTGCTACTCCAGGAGAGCAGCAGAGGCGCCTTTTCAAAGCTCCCTTTGCTGGGAGCTGAGTGACAGCTGAATCACAGTGCTGCTTTCCAAGAGCCAGACCTCAGTAGCACTGCCAAGAGTGGCCCGTTGTATTCAGAGCCCCGACACAGCTGCAGTTACTGGGAGGTCCTGCCATTGTCCTGCCCCAGCAGAAAGATGTTTCTGTCCCCCCTTCACAGACCTCCATCGCTGCCCAGTACAGGCAGGCTGAATGAAAATGTCAGCAGCAAGCACGGAGCAGATGTGAAGGGACCATGCTCTCTGACCTGGATTCACCCATCACGTGGGCTAACGCTGCTGGATGGAGAACCGCTTTGTAAGGCAACTTCAGGGGGATGGGATGGTGCCACCCCAAACCAGAGTGCGGGGCACAGATCTGACCAGCTCGGCAATGGTGCTTCAAGGCAGGCTGAGGGGAATTCTTCCAGGCAGATACCAGGGAGAGATCGGCACCATAAGAGTTTTGCAGGATTTGTGCACTCAGAGTATACTGCAAACTCTCCCCACTCTTAAATTCTGCTAATTCTGCCCTAATCCCACTCTCACATTCTGCTCAGTGCACATGGGTCACAGTTAAGAGCTCACTTTTGAATGGTGGCTCTAGGCTTTGAGTTCAAGCTTTAGTAGAAACAAAAACCAATAAAAAGCAAAAGTTTTAGAAAGCATTAATAATATAGTGTCTTCCGGATGTAAATCAAACAGTCTGTGGTATCATTCTGTCTGCAGAATAGTAAAATTATATTTATTCCAGACAAAAAAAGAAAAGTAAAATAACTAGTGTCATTTCACAATCCAAAGTAAATAAGGTGCAGACAAAACCCAGAGCTGAGTAAACCAAGAGAAAAATGCTACAGATGTTCAAAACAAATTTTAAGCAAATGTTGTCCCCATTATGTTGGTGACACCTCTGCAGTGAATGCTAGACTGCAGTTCATTAGCCCAGTGCTCACGTCGAGATCTTAACCATTCATCGGAAGCGCATGCAGGAGCCCGGGCACACACGGCTCACCCCGGCCTGTCCCCGCACAGCCCGCGGCACGGCATGGGGAACGCACCGAGCGCCCCGGACAGCTGGGGGAGAGCAGGAAAGGAAGGGAAAAGACAGGCGAGGTCTGTCAACAGGGCAAGCAGTGTGGGCCGCGGGGATTTTACTTCATTTGGGAAACAACGGGACTCTTACGGAAGGGCCCGCGCTCCTGGGGATAGTACAGGAGAGCAGCTGCTTTGCTCTGTCAGCCAGATCAGAGACGAGGCTGCATCCAAGGGCTGGATGGGAGCCAGGTGTGCTACATGACTACAGACATACCTAAGATACGGGGATGGTAATCTCTCGCCGGGTTTGAAATGCAGATGAGGGTCTGAAGAAAGGGCAGCAACACAAATATCTTGGAGCTGAGAAAAGCCAACTTTGAAGGGAAATGAGACAAAGCTGAAGGAAATTGGCGGGGATTCAATAAAGCCTGAGAAACTCAGGATGGAAAGAGTTTAATGCAGTCAGGAAGTGCATTACAACAGTTCTGCTTTACAGCATTTTTTGCATCATCAGAATTTTTTTCGTGAGTCTCTCGATCCGTGGCAGAAGCCGAAACTTGCCAAGGAAAAAGCCTCATGTGCCAAAGTACTGCAAACATGGGATGCACGGGATGCCCGACTCCTGTCGGTCGAGGCAGAAGGAGCAGAGCGAGGCCAGGCCGGCGCGGCAGCCCCCGGGCACTGCGTGCCTGGCACTGCAGCGCTGGCCGGGCTGCGGCCACCGGGAACCGGCAAAGAGCTCCCGGGCGGAAGGTCAGGGATGTGAGTGACAGGAGAAAACTGGAGGGACGGAGCAACTTCTTACCCACACTTCAAAGCAAACAAAGTGCCAGTACAGACAGCACAATGGGGCCATTGAAACCAGAGAGTGATAATGGAAGAGGAGGCGGCACCATACAGCTTAAAACCAAAGCAGATTCTTCCCAGAACTCACTCCCAGAGGCATTATAAACTGAAGGGAAAAACAAGAGAGTAAAAATAGATTCAACTCTGATCCACAGTAATTGCACAACAGGGATAACAGGGATCTCAGAGGTGGAGACGATGAAGTGGCAGAATTTTAGAAATTAAAACAGTGAGCATCAAGAATTACAGCAGAAGTTGATGAATCTGGAAACTACGTCCTAAAATGCTGTTTCAGCTCTGGGCTGGCTGGGACCTTTCTCTTAGTCCAAGAAAGGGTCCTCCAAGGATTCCTGCTGCCTACATAAACAGAGCCCCTCGCCAGGAAGGTGGAGTATGCACAGCTTATAGAACCACTAAACCCCAAGGAGATGGAAAAACATTCTGCTCCTGCCCCTGGCTGCAAACAGCGCAGGTACGAAGCCTCCCGCTCTGTTTGTGAAGTTTTCCTGATGAACTACAGTGCTTTCCAGCCCAGCAGGATTCTTCCATCTTTCAGTTCCAGGGGGAGCTTATCCTGAACAAACGACATGCACTCTAACTTTAAAAGCTTGCTCTTCCCATGTAGCTGCCTTTGTTCGGATTTTATCTGCCTCAGAGGGCAAGATAATTTTGACTAACACAAAGTAATTAAAATGAGAGACCTGAGCCTTAAACTACTTAACATTTGAATTTCTTCCAAGTTACTGCCTCCTAAGTAGGTTAGACATGGTGAGCAGGAGGCTGGAGAGAGGAGCCCAGGCAAGTGCTGAGTGCAGCTTGTTTTGTCCGTGCACATCAGCGGGTTGGAACAGGGGTAATCACGGCGTGCGTGGCCACTTTTATGAGCTACAAAAATAATGACTCATTCTTCCTCCCCAAACCAATCATGTGATGGAGAGATATACTTTGTTTTCTCATTCTTTGCTTTCTGGTTTCTGATCCATTAGGCTTTCATTTCATGTTTTAAAATGTTCTCACAAAACCACAAAGATTAGAAATATCTTTTCTAATATGAGAGCTCAAATTGCACAAAAAGCTATTTCTTTCAGCATCTGGAAGAAAAAAAATATGCCACCAAATACAGCAGGACTTAGTCACATTACCAAGAGGACAGAGTGAGCCCTCTTCCAACAACCACAGCCCGACTGGAGCACCTTGGTCCAAGAACAAGTTCTGCCTCAGGAATAGTTGGGCAAAGTCAGAGTGCAAACCTTCCTTCTGCTCTCACTGCTGTCTCAACCCATGACTCTGAGGAACAGAAGCACATTTTTTCCTGACCACCAGTTTTCTCCCACTTCTAAGAAAATCATTCAGATATTACACATTCTAGAATCCCCACATTTAAAGAGAATCTCAAATCTCCCTGCATTTGCAGCAGGAGCACCAGCCTTCTGCTGAGGAATGGAGCATTGGGTCTCTCAGTGTCACACTACATTTATATGTACCTCAGCATAGAGGCATATGTCATTTTTCTCTGATTAACACATTTCTAATGGGATCCAGACAAGTCTGATGGGGAGACAGGGCTTGGAGGGAAATGAGGCGGTTTTGATTCAAACCGTGGCTTCCATCAAAATGCTGTGGTCTGCTTAGAATGTCTGCGGACATCACTTTACAAGGCACACTCCCACACACACAGGATCCCCGGGCTTCTAAACCCTGACTTGCAGCAGGACCCAAACTAGAAACTTGGGCAGAGACTGCCAGAGCCCCTGCCTGCACCCCCAAAGATGCTGAGATGCAGCGGTTGCACCACAGCACGCAGGCTCCTGGCAGAGCAGGCGCTGACTGCGCTCACACCACAACCCCCGCCCTGCCTCACGTCAGACCATGGGGTTTTGTTCCTTCAGGAGGTTCTACAAGTGCCTTAGGACCAGATTCCTGAAAGCAAACCCTCAGCCTTGCTGCTGGCTTTACGGCCCACTGCAGCCACCCTGGGGGAAATGTTTCCTTCATGCTGACTCCTGGAGCGATGCCCAACAACAAGGCAGCATTCCCTGTTTTTTAACTGTCTGCTAAATACTTCAAATGCTTCTGCTTCACAGTTCAAGCATTTGAACCAGCCTCGGCCCAGGGTAACAAGCTACCCCAGTGTATAAAGAGTAATGGTTTGTGCCTTTGAGCACACAAGAGAACAGTAGCAGTGTCACCATTCTTAGCTAATCTGGCACTTCAAGCAAGAACGGGGCTTTTATCTCTTCCTTTTCCTTACAACATGGTGAGACAAACATTCGGTATCAATAACTAACTAAGCTGGCTACAGAGGACAAACAAATAACTGCAGACGGTTGTTTGGTAAGTGATGAGCCGTTCTGGGCTCGATCACCACCTGTAGGCAAGCTTTGATTTAGACATGAGATCATGGAAGAGAAAGTCAGGCACAAAGCAGCACCTCATCTCTTCAGGTACCTGGGACAGCAAACCCAACTTCCGCAAGCTGCGGTGGGGAACGGGGCAGAGGCAATCACTCCAATGCTGTTCTTTCTTCTACCCAAATTCTATCTGTTCTTTGCACATGTGCTCTTCCCTATTCCCACCCGAGCACACAGACTGCACGGTGTGATGACATCAACAGTGCAAAGGCTGCTTCAAATAAGCAGTTGCATGTTACCTTCCCCTAAGAAGGAACTGGGGAGAGGGTCTTTCTCACCTGTGCGTGCAGTGAGCACAGGCACAGAGCACCAGCCTGAGAAGCATTTCCTTGGGGCAAGAGATTTAGAATGTGACAGCAACATAACAGCTTTGCTCTCATTCACAAAGCCAGGTCAAAGCAGAGGAAAATGGCTTGAACCATAACCTGCTGAATGTGTTCAGCGTGGGGGATTTGGTTCCGCTTCAGGAAAGTGCAGCCAGGCTGAGGTGCTGCCTGGAAGGAGCCTCAGTGTGTCAGCCCCGCACAGCAGGGCTGTGTATGGAGCTGGCTCCTGTCTCTGGAGGGCTGAACCTGAACACAGATGCTTCCAAATTCCAGACTGCAGCCCGGGACCTCGTTGGCCTGACAGCTTGCTTCACCTTTAAGTGAACCTTTAAATGTCAGGCAGCTGCTAAGCCGAAGGAGAGCGGAGCTGTGAGCTGCACCAGCACAGCAGCAGGGGAAGTCAGGGAGGTGACGGCTTTCACTGCCACTGTGGCCAGTCCAGCGGGAGCAGCAGGAGCGCCTGAACCAGCCAAGTTTAAGCAGGGGCTGATCGGACTCTCTTACCAAACCCAGTAGCCACTAGATGGCAAACTCACAGCCCAAACCCACATTGACCGCCGCAGACTCCACTGGCTCTGAAATCCGGGGTGCAAAAAGCCAGCGGGAGGGGAGGGACGCCGGGCTGGCACACACCAGACACCACTGGTGCCTTCACCACGTTTAGTTTCTCTGTGTGTTTCTGTCCCGCCACTAAACTGCACCAAGATGAGCCATAAACGTTGTGCTGCCAACTGTGTAAACCAGCTCCTGGTGTTAATGTGCAGTTCCAAACATCCCAGGCACAGCTATGGCAGAAGGGACAAAACAAGATTCCAACACATCCACTAAAAACATATTGCTTAAGCCAGAAAAAAAACCCTGCAGCCTGCAAATAACATGGCTAAAGGAGCCCAGATTGCAGATGATGTATTATTCATTGCTAACATCACTGTAAGCCTCCAGCCAATCTCCTTTTTTCAGTTCTGGCTGCAGGAAAGGTGGGGGCACTATGTAAATCAGCAGTATCTTGCAAATGACTCTCACATATTTGCTGCGTGGCTCTGAAAAGAAACGAAGTGCATGATAGCCAAAGCTCTACACCAGCCATCATCTTTGTCTAGCAAAGTGGCCATTTGTATTTTAGCTCAGCTTGTTATTGTCCTGAATCTGTTCTTGAGCAAAGATCAAAGCCAGGCCGGGCAAAGCAGTCCTCACTCATAACATGCTGATAATTTGTCTAAGCAGGAGTCCTTTCCAGGAGCTGGAGTCACAGCCATGGGCACTGCTATGTGCAGGGGTTCTACAAAACCTCGGGGTCACACTGAGCCAAAATTTCAGCCAAGATGCCGAGGGCGGCTGCCTCTCCCACATCCAGAGAGGGATGGCCAAAACTGCTGTGCACCTGTAGGAGTACAAGGGCAGCAGTGCTGTGGTGGTTTTACAGAAAGCTCTAAACTTCTCCATTAGCTACAAGGCAAAACATTCCTTGCTTCAAGAATAATAGAAAATAGACTGGTTTTTATTTAATGCCCAAATGTAGAACTCAGCAGTGGGTTTACCATGCTGCTGCACAGGGCAGGACAAACTCTGAGGCACTTCCCTTGTATGACTGGAACACAGAGCTCACCAAAACAACTTTCATTTTCACCCCAATTTCAGAAGTTCATTTTCCCCAGTAGTAGGGTTGTTTGTGCACTCAAAGTAGCAGCAGTGCTGTGTACCCAGGCTCAAATACTCCTTTCAACCATAATTACTTCAGGAATATCAGGAAAGAATAAACTCACAATCCTGCAAGCATTACTGAAAATATTTTCCTCACCTGATGATGCTATTTCATGCCCCTTAGCAAATTCAGCCTACATATATAAACACAGTGAATCCTACTGAACCCTGGGTTTGAATGTGCAAAGCCTTTTACCACAAGAACTCGTTTCCCAGATTACAGTTTCATACAACTTACCAACACACTGTGAACCGTCAGTGCTGAATTACAGTAACTCCACTCAATCAGGGGATCACCAAAGTCAGGGTGTACCTTGCTCATGACACACAATAACCATCTGCTCCTTGCAACTGTGAACCTCAGCTCCAGAAAAAGATATTTTCATTGATTCCCTTTCCAAGAATCCAAACTGAAGTGCTCAGAGATCCATTCATAAGGCTCATCCATCTACACTGTCTCTTCTCTGCCTTGTTCACTGCCATGGATTTACACTGGACACATTTCTCCTGAAAGGGTGCTGTGCAACCTTAACCAACAACACATTGCTCCCTTTTGCCGTCCTGGTTCTGCTGTTTCCCTGTTCGCACCCACTCCTTTAAATTGTTGACACATGTCATGAGCGTGTCCGTTATGACCAACACATTTGATCAGTATGTTGTGAACCTGAGCACTGCACTTGCCTGTTTAATGAGCAATATTTTAGACATTTTCCAAACTTCCTGTCACCAGCATTAGCTAACACACGAGCGATCCGGAGAGACCCTTTTGTTCTGAGCAGCTGTGCTGTAAAACAGGCTGAGTATCTCTGCGGCCACAAACTGCTCTCCAAGGTCTCCCCATCCCCAGTCTGCCATATGTTGCCCCTATATTTTGTACAAACTCTTTCATTTCCTCTCTGTGCTGCTGCATTTCAGCAGGTTTCACTAAAGCACACACCGGCATCCCTCAGCCTGGCTGTTCGTGGTGCTCTGTGCTCTGCTCTGCTTTGCAAAGGGCACAGCTTTTCAGTGGAGATCCTTACAGGGTCTGGCACGAAACCCTCGTTTTTAGGTTTCTCAGCCTCGCAACTCTTCTACTTTTAAGAAACACTTCTGTGAGCCTTGGAGCCCACTCCACTGGAGCACTGTGAGCACTGGAGTGTCACATCCAAAGCGGTCCATAGCAAAGACAGTGCTGGGTGTCGTGCTGCAGTGGGGCTATCCCAGGTCACAATCAGAGAGTCAAGCAGATTTAGACACGAAAAACCGCAAAAAGTGTTGCAACCACCCACTGAGGTCAGAGAGAGAGACAGGGCCACTCACTGGCCAAAGCACTGGGAACAAGGCTTAGCTCCCTGTTACTCTGCTGGCACACCCAAGTCATCAGGACTTCCAACCTATTCTGCTCCCCCTCCATCCCATTATTGATTGTTCCCAATACGGAAGACAATTAATCAAATGAACATTGGTGTCACTAAAGATAAAAAGCAAATACAAGATGAAGGGTTGATCAAAATTAAATACTGGTTAAAATACAACCCTTTGATCCCAGTTTGGGACTCCAAGTTTCAAGAAT
Organism: Myiotriccus ornatus; assembly: GCA_036023395.1. NCBI lineage: Eukaryota > Metazoa > Chordata > Aves > Passeriformes > Tyrannidae > Myiotriccus > Myiotriccus ornatus. Next base: position 1,219,726 of record JAYRBT010000038.1, read on the forward strand.
CCCTACCCCCATCTAAAACCCGAACATGACAAACAGCCCCTGCACCCAGCAAGGACACTCTCTGCCCAGTCCCACACGCTCTGTTCCCCAGCAGTGCTGTCCCTCCTCTCCAGCAGCCACCTACACAGGGTGTGCAGCCCCAAGACCAGTTACAGATGTGCACAGAAAACACTGGCCTGATTTGGAGCAGAAAGTTCCTTCAGACAGTACTGGGAACAGCAAAGGAGCTATCTCACCCCACGCTCTTGGGCTGCCAAACAAGCACAGGATAACGATCCCATCCACAACGGTGGAGATAAAGGTTTGTGTCAACTGCAGATTTTTTAGAAAAGCAGAGAGAACTATAGCTCAGAAGCAGCCACTTGGAGAGGCAGAGGCTGTGCTGTGCAGACACATCCTGTGCTTCTAAAGTGGAGTGTTTGTATCCTCGATGCTTTCCTGGAGTGGCCTCCCTAACATGACAGAGCAGCATGCAGAGACTGAAGAAACATGCTCGATCTCTTGAGCTCTGAACACGAAGAGGAGTCTCTTCAGTTCTTCTCTGTTTCAACTTTGGAGGCCAAGAGACGTGAGTAGGCACCAAGCTTTGTGCCAGAAGGCTGGTAAGGTGTGAGCCCTGTGCCTGCAGGGTGTCTCAGCCCTGCCCAGGCTCTGGCTGCCCGGCAGTGCTGCCCACAGCAGAGGCTCAGCCGTGACTGGCCGGACTGCACTGTGTGCACCTGCACCGTGAGCACATGCACATGGATCCCTGTGGGGACAGGGCGGGGGAGAGCCTCCCCCTGGCCCAGCTGATGCACTCTGCACTAACTGCGGTTTAGGAGGCACTGTCCCTGCTCCAGGAGACACGGCTACACTGAAGGCAGGGAGCTCAGTTGAAAAGTCCTTGCGATCACGGGCTCCCACCCCCTCCTGCTGAGGAACAGCACATTTTCCATTTCTCTGAACAATCTTACTGAGCTGCAAACATCAGCAGCCGTAAATTCTGCTCTCTTTTGGGAAGGAGCCAAAGCTGCCAATGTAAAGCACAGGATGTGATTTCCTGCCCCTCCTGGAAAAGGAAGCTACAGTCCAAAAGGTAGAGAAAGAACTATTAATCCAAGAACAACCATTTTAATGTTGATGATCACATGATGCAGCTGCAGAAATACCAATTCAATTCAAACAGAACTTGTAATGTGCTAAACATGCAGGATTTGTGATACAGAAAAGGAGACACCAGATCCGGGTGCTAAGAAGAGGAATTACTGTTCACAGGCCCTCGAGGAAAGATGCCCCCAGGACCACTGCTTTTCTGACAGAACTCTTTAATCAAGAAAATACTAGAAAGCCAGAAAAAACTAATGGCAGATTCTCTACAGAGTCTCCTACAGCTCTACTTTATACTCTATCTATGAGCCGATTAGCAGCAAGGTGCTGTGCTCCTTGGGAAAGGGGCAGCTTATGGAGTGAAAAGAAAACCAATGTACAACCCCAGCAGGTTTACTTTTGCACAGGCTTTAAAAAGAGATGGAGAAATAAGCAGTGCTATTGAGTTGGTGCAGAGATGGCCTGTACAATTCCAGTAGCTATTGCCTGCTTAAGCACAATGGAATAGGATGAATAGAAGCACTAATGTGGCTGACTCACCCTCATTACCCAACAGCCTAAAATGAGGGGGTCTTCTGAGGAGATCAGAAAATGTATTTTCAGATGTCTGAAGGTGTGAGTCTGTTCGGATTATGCAACCCAAGCCGCAAGTGCCCATTATTTTCCATCTGTATGACTGTAAGAACTCTCCCGTGTACAACTACTTGGTTTTCAGAGTGTCTGCAACCATTTGCAAAAGACTGACAGACATGTGTGCACAGACACATTCCCTGTGCTGTCACCGGGACTTGCCTTCTGTTCTTTCTCACTAGTTTTCCTCAGCCTAAAATAAAAGAATGTTATGTGCAAGAAAACATAATACAAGAGTGTTTATTTGCCTATGAACACCATAACCTTCATAGATCGATATTAAAACCCTTCACACTTATTTTCACTGCCTAGTTCAATTGAACTTAGCAATTCCAGTGTATCTTGAGAGAGTGCTGAACAGCTGCAAACTAGCCAAGGGATCACATTCCCACAGATGGTATTAGAGTCCAAAGCCCTTCATGTTTAACTGTGGGATACGTACAGGTCAAATGAGAAGTTCCACTGTCTGGGAACAAAGTTTCACAATCCTTGCAGACGGTGTTACTCGGTTTTGCACTTGTTTGATTTAGTGCTGCTCTCTTGCAAACAGCGCCGTTACAGCGGTTTTCTGCAGAGGTAACTCAAGGCCAGCTGGCTCCACCACAGCCCATCTTCTCTGTAAGTTCTGGTACGTCCCAGCTTGTAGCTTCTCCTTGATGGACTAGACGTAAGGTCTGGTGGTGTTTTCAGCACTAGTCTGACAGGTGTCCAGAGAAATGCATCAGGCTACACAGCGGTTGAAGGAGAGGGTTAGGAGCTGGGGCCTGGAAACTCCGGCTCTGCTCAGCATTGATCATTATGCTTTGCCAAATTTCCTACCCTCATTTACAATCTGTCAGAGACACACAGTGAGTTTCCTGGTTTGGGAAGGAGGAGGATGAACACAGCTGGCTCTGGCAGGCATTAGCTGCCGTGGCCTGTACTCGGTGTCCCACAGAACGGAAGACTGTCAGCCCTACCACCATCACCCCTGCAGCTGCCTCCAGCTTGCAGCTCGTGCTGTGAGCGGCCAGCCCAAGGATGGCCACTGGCAACAGAGTTTGCCCACGGCAAGGCAAATGATGACAAACACAGCAGCTTGCTCTTGGTTGTAATTAGCAGCACCAGAAATGATGTTATTGTGTCCAGAAAGACCAAAAAGCAGGGAAACAGGCAATTATGCTTTGGAAACAAAATGACTGTTTGCACGTACATATGAGAGTAAAGGAGAAGGAGCAGGACAAGGGGGAGAAGAACTGATGGGAGCACCAGGCAATTTCTCCACAGTTCCATCTCCACAGACAGAGCAGGGGACCACCATCTTGTGCTGGCCTGTCCTGGACACCTGCAGTCCAGAGCCCATGTGAATGGATTCCCACTCTGGGCTCTCCGCAGGATGCAGAAAGACAGGAATTATCTAATCACATCTGTATAGAATATATCTGCACTGCAGCAAAATGGGCAACCTCAGAGTTTTCCAGTGGTATTCAGAGCACCTTTCCTCATGTGAGCTCCCAGAATTAATCACCAGTGTAAGAATTTGGCTTCCCATCCCTTTCCCCAGCTGACAGGAATTGATGGCACCAACTGCCATCACCATGAGAAATAAGTGATTCCTTCACTAGCATGGCAGACATATGCCAGCCAGGAAGAGAAGATCTGATCATCAGACTTGCTTGTTTTGGCTTTTCAATGCACAAAAGGCTGTTTTTCTCAGAATTAGGGTGACTGCGACAATCTGTTTTTAGACAGAGTTAGAACCACAAGATAAAAGAGGCAGAAATCTTCTCATCTGCATATTTATCATCAAAATGCAGCAACTGCATAATTTAAGCTTAGTGTTAAAAATATTGTATGTATATTTTAAGGTTTTCCTACTCAGGTGAAAAGGAGACATGCCTTCACTAAGGAGGTTAATTATTTCCTAACGGTGTGAAAACAACAGAAAAAAAGGAATCAAAAGGAATTTTCTTACCCTTCCCCCTACCCTGAGGCACGACAAGTATCTCTGTCCATATCCTTCTCAGACACACAGGGAGCTGACTCAGAGCAGTGGAGCAGAGGCATGTACTGGTAACTGGATCCACTGAGCCCCACAAGGATATGGGCACTGGCACAAAGGTGCAGGTTACTGGAGATTTGTAGAGAGAGCAGAGCACCCTGTCAGCTCGTGAAACCTCGCAGCTGAGGAGGGAAGCACTCCCACAGGCAGGGCAGCACTAACCGCCTGCAGGGCTCTGCCGTGGGCCAGGAGGTGCTGCCCAGCCGGGTGAGCACTGTCCAGCCTCCTCCAGCACCGAGACACCCGCAGTGCCTCCCCTGCAGGCCTGGGCAGGGCACAGCCGAGTCAGCCTGCCCTGCACCACCCTCCCCACCCCATCCCCCTCGCCCTGGGGGGAGGACAGGGGTGCTGCTCGGTAGGCCGAGCTCTGTGGGGAAGGCTGAGCTGAACACAGGCTGCCCCTGTGGCACTGCCTGGTGCCGTGGGGGTCTCCTCCTCACTGCTCCCTGTCTCTGGGTACACCTGCAGTCTCTGCACAGCTGCAGTGACAGGCTGGCTGTGTACAGGATCCAGCTTCTTAGCAGGAGGACTTCTTCACCCAGAGGTGCCCTGGTTCATCATCTTTCCTGCTGGCTGCCCCCTTATCAGAGACAGCTCTTACGTGAGCCCTACTGCTGTCCATGCAGACATGTGACATTGCAGACAGGACCTCACGTTCACACCAGGAAGCATCTTTTCCTCTGCAGCACTGCCCGGGAACCCCGCGGCACAATCAGTCACTGCTCAGAAATATCTCTGGGAGCTTGGCAGCCCCTCCAGCCCCGCAGAGCGGGCTGGCCAGCCCGGCCATCTGCTGCTCCCACAGCTGACACAGCTTTCCCATGCTCTCTGCTGGCTGCCTTTGCGTCCTCACATGGCCACACCATCCACTCTGCTCTGACAGCCTCATCCCTCAGATCCCAGTCCCTGGAACACCTGATATGCACATGTGCTTCTGTTTAAAGAGACAAGTTGGAAGGGCAGCGCACGACAACACACCACAATCTGAAGACAGCCAATCAAACCAATAAATCCCCCCTCGCTCCCCAACAGCTGTAGGCCAATTAAACTCAACAGTTCACAGGTGTTCATGTAATGACTTTAACACAAAAAAGCACCGCTCCCTTTAGGGGCCTTTAAAAAAATTTAGAGCTCTTTAAATTTTATATACCAACAACATCAAACTAAAGTAGGAAATAATAAAGAAGGAAAGGAGATAGAGCAAAGAAAATACATACAATGTCAGCATCAGCAACAGCCTAATTAAACAATAGCCAACAGGAAAATGCACATTCTGCTCACCCAGGCACGGTCCTTCTGGAGTTCTGTGCTGGGTGCAGAAGCAGTCTGTGTACATCCCTTGCAGCATGGCTGCAGCAGCCCCGCTCCGTTCGTGCAGCCCCTGTGACCCCCGCAGCAGCGCTGGCACCGCACCCCCAGCAGCAGAGCCGGGGCCTGCTCTCCATGCTTTGCTCCCTGCCGGGCTGCAGGGCAGGCACAGCGTGCCTCTGGGAGTGAGCAGAGACCTCGCAGTGAGCCTGGCCGCGCAGCACACGGGTGCTGCAGGACCCTGGGGCAGCTACACCCTGGCTGGCCATGTGTGCGCTGCGTGCCCACAGCAGGCTCTTGCTGGTGCCTCCTCGTTCTTGGGTTTCCTTACACCTGGCGGCAGTTCTGGCCACAGCCTCGTTATTTGGTTTTGCAGTTTCCCTGATGACTGCAGGTGCTCCCTCTCCTCCCTCACCTTCATCCCCCTCGTTCCCACAGACCTGCAGGCATGAGCCCCCAGCAATGTCAGGATCACAGTGAGGAGCTGCCACGTCTACTCAGTGCAGGAGGGATGAGGAGGCAGGAAACACTATTCTGGCTGGAGAACAACAGACACTTCTGGGACCCTGCAGGGCCCTGAAGAGGCAAAGAGTCTGCAATGCCTCAACCTTGGGGGAAACCCAGTCTGGGGCTTGTTACTGTCCTTGCTTTGATTATGTGTTTGTAGGCCCTGACTTTCCCATGGTGCAATACTGAAGCCAAAGTGCATCTCAAGCTCCTGCTTTGAAGCAATCCTGGCTTCAGCTCTTCATTCTTATATAGAAACGTGAAGTGTTCTTATAAAAAATTTGTGTCCAAAAAACTTTTAAGAGGGGCTGTGAAAAGATGCTGCTCTTTTAGAGGTCAGAGTGTTCTAGGAGGGGAATCAGTTTCACTCCATCTTACAAACGAGACCCTAAGAAACCGAAATATGTTGAGGCAGCAAAAATCGAGTTACAGTGCCAGAACAGCGCAGCAGAATGCTTTTCCAGAGTCCCTAAACAGGGAAAAGACCATGCTGTTGGGCCTGTGAAGGCAGGAGTTCGCACAGGAGCAAACGGGCAGCCATCCTCTGTCCTCTGCAGAATGAGAGTTCCCTGCAAAGGGCAGATTCCTCAGGCAGCGTGGAGGCCTCACTCGTGCACCTACAGCACCTCACACACCGGGTCCAACCTGGGACATTCCCCTAGGAATTACTGTAATATAAATAGTAAATAAGTATGAATAATTATGTGAGGATGATAACCAGTGATTTAGCTGTGAAAAGGCCCCAGGATGCAAGTGCTAATCTCCTGAGATACTTAGCCATCCTTTCAAGATGCATGAAGATATATAAGTAGGCTAATTACAAAGGAAACTGTCTCCTGTATACAGATCTCATCTAAATTCAGAAGTGATGCAAAAAACAAACTGAGAAGATACCCAGGAAAAGTTCAATCATGTTGCTGGGAAAGGTTAGTTTTTAGAGATTTTTTTTTAAGATAACCCAGAAGATCCTTAAATACAAAAATAGTTAAACCTTAAATAGCAAGTGTCTTACCAGAAAGGCACTCCAAAATGAATAGAACTATTGAACTGAGGAGGCATCATGGCAAAAAACACAATTTCATTTTCTTAGTTTAGTTTCAATTTATAATTCACACAAGTAGCTTAAACACGTCGATTTGAGATCAAAACAGAACTGCAGGTTACATAGCATCTGTTCTATAGGAGGGTGCTGTGTGCACTGAGATAATTTTAGATGAATGTGTTATAAACAAGATCTGTGGAACATTGCAGAGTAGCAAGTTTTGAGAGAGAAAAACATACAGTTTAAATGCATAAATTGTTTAGAATGTTTAGCATGTGGTTGTAAAGCGATCAACTAAGTGATCTGTTTTCCAGAGTAGGACAGCTTGTGCAGATGAAACAGCAGCTTCCTCTGTATTTAGTGTAAGAGCCGTTCAACAATCAGAAAAACAGTCTCTTACTCTGCAAACTTGGTGATCAGAAAGCCAGAGCTTTTAGCCACTGCTTTTGCTCTTTCCCAACACCTCCCCAACCTGTGTATCTAGAAATGTAAACCAGAGGAACACTGCATATTTCTTTATAGTTCTTTTTTCTCCTATGGGAAAAAGAACATGTGTATGTGTAACACAGGAATTTCTGACAATCAATCATCAATTCATGGATCCAAAATATTCTGCATTACAACTCCTTTCATCAAAACTAAAAACAAGTTCATGATAGTAGTGTGGTTTGGGTCAGAAAAAGGCATTTCATATGTGAATGTAAATGACAATGCATGAAAAAGTTTCTCCTTTTAGAAAAAAAAATATGAGATTAAAAAAACCTAGTGTGAAACACCGCACAAAACAGAAGACAAAATCAGTTCAGTTGGTTGATAAGCCTCGTCAGGCTGCAGGGGAACGTTTGCCTGAGAGGTTTCCTCCTGTGTAGGTTATTTATGGCTTGCTCTCTAGCCTGACTGCAGCACTGACACCCTGCAAAGAATCGGAGGCAGGGGGAAAGCAGATCCCTCAGAGACACAAACCTTCAGGCATCTCTTAGCAAGCCATGAGCACAAGGCACTCCGGGAGCTGGGGAGCAGCTCCACGGTCACCGGGGGTTGCTGCCACAGCCCCAGGTCCTGCGGGAGCAGCTCACAAGGGGGGCTGGCTCAGCTCCACACCAGCGTTCAGGGGATCACCCTGCAGGCCTGCTGAGGTCTGAGGCACTGCACAAGTTCTCATCGTCTAGAGCAGCTGTCTGCAGGTTGGCTGCAGCCACCACTGGCTCAGAGGGCAGGCTGTGGTGGGGGCGAGGTGCCCATCTGCTGTTTGCACCGGCTGCTCGCAGGGCACGCAGTGACCTCCTCCCGCCCTTCTCCAGACACCAGCCACTTCCATGCATTCATCTGCTTGCATATTGAGCCAATGCACTGTCACTCCCAAAGTTTATATTTAAATAAGCCCTTCTGTTGAACTCAGATTAAATATAGCCCTGTTGAATCTGATACCATGAGAGAACCAGGGCTGGAGGTGAGAGAGAGAATGAGGAGGAGATCACAACTGAACGAATGCAAAGTTAACACCAGGCTGCACATCTGACTCTGGCACACACTGGTTGTGCTTCTTTTCAGCTCAGCTATAGTATTAGTTGCAGTGGGGTCATCCTCACATGTCCTTCTGCTTCATGTCTCTTGCTAGGCAGACACACACAAATCTTCAAATTTTACAGACGGAATGAAAATTCAGACAAACATTTGCCTCCTTGACCTGTCAGCACTTACAGCAGCGCCTGACTGTCAGAGGCACGAGAGGGCAAGCCAGAACCTCTGCAGAGGCGGGTACCTCAGGACTAATTTTGGACTCTACTGACAACAATAACAATCAGCTCTTAGCTAATGTCACAGATCAACAACAAAGCCTGCAGCAGCTTGTGCTGCAATTCCAGCCAGGGGACTGTTTTGGGCTCTCTCCTGATGTGGACGCCCCTGCCAGCCAGATTTCAAACAGTGCTTGAAATCTGGATGGGGAGAGTGGCCTGGGTGGCTGGATCTGAGAAAGGACCAGAATTCAATGTTAGCAAAAATGCAATTAAGGAGCCCAGGTATTAAACAGAAAAAAAGACCAGAAAGTGTGAGCATAGGAGTGAGGGAGGAAAGCTGTAGCATTGATCTAAGAAAGTTCACAAGAAGTAACACAATAAAGCTAACAACCAGATCCTCAGACCTTTGGGACTCAGGTGTTCAAATCCAGTGGGTTGTGTCCTTAGTGCATAAAACTTTTCACTAGGCTTCAGGATGAACATCATCTAGCAGCCGCCCAGATTTCATCCAAGTCAGTCAGCCACAAAAAGCCTCATCAGTCATCACATGATAACCCTGACTGAACAATCTCTTTATGTTTAAGATACCAGTCCCATTAGTTGCACTCTAAGGAACCAAGCCAAATTCTTCTTATTTCTGTCCCAGTATCCTAAAAACTAATCCTAAAAGCTAGTCCCAACCTCCTTTGCTCTGGCTGACTGACTTCCTTTATGGCTGCTCGTTGTCTTTGACATCTACGAAATCCACTGTGCTCAGTTCCAAACTGGGCCAGGAGCAGCAGAGGGAAAAGCATCTGGAGTGAACCAGCTGGGCTGGCAAGAGTTAAAGCTGCTCGGAGTGCTGGTGACTGTGGACTGTCTCCAGCACCGATAAAACACTGTGTGCAAACATACAGTAGGCAAGCCCTGCTTTGTCCTGCTGCAATCTCTTCAATTATTTTTTATGTTGTGTATTTTACAAAGGATAAATCAGGGAACATTTCAAGAAATGTTTTCTCATTCTAAAACTTATCAAAATATTGCTGACACTGATCCATGGCTGAGAATGTCATTCCTGAATAAACATGATGTCATTCTCATTCCATTCATACTTCTCCTGGACAGCTGCTGTCAGCCTCAGTGAAGAAAAATGCCACCTCACGGGTGACAGCTGCCACTTGAGGTACTTTGTATATCAGCCTCCATAGGAGAAAAAAAAAAAGAGTCAGTCATGCACATGCTATTTAAAGTCTGTTGCATCTTGATGAGAAATGCAAAAGTTAATATGGGGCAGGTTGGTCTGTGTCAAAACTCTGGACAATGAAGAATAAGGAACTTTTGTGGTCTCACCCTCCTAAGAAGCAAGGCTCAGACAAGGCCCTCGCTCCTGTGCTGCACTGGCTTTAAAAATAAATTCATATTCCTATCAATGGTACCGCAACAAAACAAATGAAATAATCACAGTAATCTCAGAATGGTTTGAGTTGGAAGGGACCTTAAAAACCATCTCAGTCCACCCCCCTGCCATGAGCAGGGACACCTTCCACTAGACCAGATTGCTCCAAGCCCTGGCCAGCACTTGCAGGGACGGGACAGCCACAACTTCAGTTGCAGTACTGGAACTTCTTGCTCTTTCCAATACCCCAATCCCATTTGCAATTTGTTGGCACCCAGCTCTCCTGCAATTGCCCTAGGAATTGTTCTCGGCTGGGGTAGCTCTCCAGTTGCTTTCCAAGCATGGAGACAGACAATCCCTGTCCCAAAGAACAGCCCGGACTAAATCTGTTTTCTGTTCCTCCTGGCCTCCGACTTGCACTGCTGCTTCAGTGTCAAAGGGGCAGATGTATAATCTGGGAAGCTTTCCAGATGCATCTTGAGCAAAGCAAAGCATTGTGAATCACTGGTACTAAGCAGGATTTTTCCATCTGTCACAGTACCACTGGCAGCACTCACCATGCGCTCACAGTACACACAGGATGACAAGCACCTCACGGAGGGGACACCAGTGTTCACCAGAGCCAGATTCTCAAAGAACAAATAAATAAGTTATCTTTCCTTGCACGCTGTGGTGTTTCATCACGCAGACTGTGCCCCAGCCGCACTACTCTGCCCCCAGAAACAATGGCAACAAGCCCATGCTGGGCATGAGCTCCTTTGTAGCCATAAATGTTGCATTAATAAGTTTCTTTCTAGTACTGGGCCATCACTTTAACTTTTATTACTTCTCCTGTCCCATAAATGCTCTCAGGTGCTCTTCCAAGGAGTCTGAGCAGATTGCCAAACAGAGGAGAAGAATGACAATGACATGGCCTCTGGCTCTCCCCTGAAACAGCAGCTTTTCTGTCATCCCCTGGAAATGCTCCAGTTTCTTTACAGCTCTGGAAATGTGGCTCAAGCAAGGTTGCCAACACATGTTCCTCTGTGTCAGACACGACTCTGATTCTGGAGCCTGTGAGGAGCCTGTCAGCTATCATTCTGCCAGGAATACCCCAGCCCTGGCTCCTCTGCTTTCAAATTCAGTCCTTGTTGGGTTGAGTAAGAGGAGCTGACAGGTATCTGAAAAAACAACTCTTGCTTTAATTTGCATGCCCAGCATTGAAATCCTTTGTCACTAATTCAAGTGGGCAGTGGATAAAAACTAAGTAAAATATAATGATGCAATTCACATAAATGCATGAAGAAAGCATCTCTGCACCTAACTTCCCCCTGGCCAATGTTCTGGTGCAGATTTGTTGTGTCAAAGCATCAGAAATTAAGTGGATATTCGGCATGCTGGAGTCCCCTGATCAAAATGAGGTTTACTGAGTCTCCTGACAAGCTGTCCAGCTCTCCTGATTTCAGGGGAGTGGCACATGAATAATGCTTTCTTTAACCTGCTCTCCCCCAACACCTGAGCACTGCTGACCCTGCTGGGCCTGGCTCCAGCCCTGCCCCACACCAGGCAGCTCTGGCATTTGAAAAGGAGAAAGAAAACCTCCACGCAGGTTTTATTGGATGCTGGCTCTGCCTGGCTGTTTTGACACAGGGTTCCTCTGCTCCTGGCACAGCTGTTCCCGACAGCCTTTGTGTGCAGCCCTGTTCCCCCTCTGTGCCCCTTCCAGGACCACCAGCCCCTCACACCACCAGGCAGGAGGGAAATAAGGAGCTCCAGCACCTTGCCGTGAAAGGCAGAGTGCAGAACCACTGACACAGGACGTTCACAACCCCTTGTTTTATCAGCACTGGAGTACAGCTGAACTCTGCTCCACGTGAAAGCCCCCCCTGCCCACAGCCCTGCTCCTGCTGCCTCTCTGGCACCACAGATCTCCACGGCCAGGTGTGACACACATCAAACCCCCCTGTCCTGGTCAGTAAAGGGCCATGTCCCTGCCAGCCTGTGTTCCAGGAGCCCGGGCTGCCCCAGCCAGGCCCCCATGGCTCCTGCTCCTCCTGAGGGGAAATGGCTCCGATCAACAAGCACCCCCCACCTCCCGCCAGTCTGCCCTTCAGCCTTACCTGGTGTTGTCTTCGGGGTGGTGTTTCCTCACATGGTGCCCACAGGAGTCCTGGTGCTCCACAGAGTCCCCAGAGCACTGCCTGCCCTTCCCTCCTCGGTGATGGGCATTCGCCTCAGGGCACGCCGGCGCCTCAGGGAGGTTCCCGCCATCTCTGCCCGCCCTTCCCTCCACGGGCATGGGTGCTCGTCTCAGGGCACGTCGGTTCCTTGGGGAGGTTCCTGCCATGCCCGCCTGCCCTCCCCTCCATGGGGACGGGCGTTCCCCTCAGGGCGCACACAGCGCAGGCCTCGTGCCTCAGGGAGGTTCCCGCCATTAGTGTCCAGGCCTGGGCTTGCTGTGCTCAAGCAAATTCTGGGATTTCCTCCATTTCTGAGGGTAAAACACTCCCTCGGCAGAAGCCACCAGTTCACTGAAAGCACCTTGCCCCTGAGGAAGGCCCCGGCTTCCTCGTGGCAGCCCCTCGGGTCCCCAGACTCTGTGGAACGCCGCGTAGCGGAGCATGGCGGCCCCGCGCCCCCTCAGAAATGGCGCCAAAGGCGCGGCCGGCGGCGCTGCTGTGGGAGCCTGGGCGGGAGCGGCCGCTGCCCCCGCAGCACCACCCGCCTGCGTGAACCAGAACCTGGCTGGGCACATCCAGGACCCGCCTGCCCGCACCAGAACCCTGCGGCACCTTCCCCGGGGGCGGGCTGGACCGCGCGGCCGTGGAGGAGCCGCTGCCCTCACGGGGCCGGCGGGGCTGGAGGGGGCACAGCCCATGGAGGGTGGGAGCCCCAGGGATGTGGTGGGAGGCAGAGGAGCTCCTGCCAGCGCCGGGCGAACCTGGGCACCGGGCTGTGCCCCGAGGGCTGTCCTGGCACCGAGTCCTGGGGAAGGGACAGGGCTCCCTCCAGCAGTCGAGCAGCACAGAGCCTGCAAACCCCAACAAAGGAAAGCTCTAGAAAGCAATTAATTAGAGTTCCAGTTCCCTTCGACGCAGACCATGGTCCTTTGTGAGCACAAAACGAAGCCTGAGCATTCCCACTGCTAATTATGAATAAGATGAGGAGCTCTTTGATATTACTGCTGTGGTTCAGGCTGGTGCCACATAGTGCAGAAAACACCCTCCTGCCTCCCCTGTTCTGGGCACTTACGCTGTACAGACGGGAAACGCTGCAGCTTTTCTCCTGTGCCATCACACTGCAGGACTCTGTCCTTGCAGTCAGTGTGTTATAGACCCTTCCTTACACCCTCTGGTGAGGTTAACCGAGGGTACCACTGTGTGCTTGTCCCCCGAAATCCCCCGTGGGGACACCAGGAGCGGCTGTAAGATGTTCTCGACTCTGCTCCGGAGAGGTGACACTGCCCGTCTGTCCACAGACCACACTGGACTTGACCTTCCAAGCTCAGCTAATCACGGCCAGCTGCCACGAGACCCCAGTACGAGGATCCCCCTGGAGCAGTAAGGGAAGTGGAGAGTGGTATCTGTGCAGGGGACGACCGCTTCAAACAGGCACAGAATCAGAAAGCAGAAAATTAGAGCTTCCACCAGAAAGTTCAAAGAACACGGGGGAAAAGCAAGAAAAATAATTTTGACACTTTGAAGTAGATCTCAATTGTTCCATTAAACTGTAGTTTTAATAAAAAATAACAATAACAGCATTCCAAATATCTATTTTATAAGCTTTACTAATGTATATTTTTTTAATACATGTCAGAAATTCTTACTTGAGGCAAATGCAATATTTATAGAAAGCAAGAGACTTCAAAACAGCTCCAGAGACTTTAAGCTCTCGATTTATTCACAGATTTAGAATAACTCAGGAATACAAAATGACAAAATGTACATTTTTTATATTGTTTACTAATGTATTGTCTCTTGTCCCTGATCCGTCATTTTCCTGACTGGAGGAAACACATTCAGCTTCTTCTCTCCCTTTAATGCTACACATTTCTGGAGGGAAATACTCCCATTTGGTGAAAATCTATCACAATTCTGTCTTGCAGGATATCACTGTCAGAGAATTATGTGAAGATCATTAATAAATACATTTTTGCAATGACAATCATTTCTCCTTTGGTCATGATTTGTATCTATTATTTGCCTCAGCCTCTCCAGTTCCGAGAGAAGCTGCTGGTGATAGTGAGGAAGCCAGAAGGGAGGTTTGCCCGTGGCTATAAAGGCAATGAGGTCCTGGGGTTAGTTAAGCCCCAGCTGGAGGTGCCACGGCGTGTGAAAAGATGCCGTCCCTGTGCGGGACAGACCCCTGGCTGGGTTCAGAAGCACTCCAACAGGAGGAAGGGAAAGCCCAGCAGAGCCTTGCAGCACGAGCTGGAGTTGGCTGTCCCAGGCTGTGGTGGAACAAAGTTGCGATATTCGGTAACAAATCTCCATCAACGAGATTTCCTAGCCAAGACCACCTTTTGCTCAGAAACCATAAACACTTTTCACTTGCTTCTCCCTTTTATATCCACACCATCTGAGTTTCGGAGTGAAAATAGCCTGATGTTCTTCTAAAAACTAATCTGGCCTCTGATTTTGGGGTGCAAATTTATTCCACGTACTTCACCATGTGCCTGCCAGAGGACACTGGGAAGCAAAGGAATTTGTGACCCACATACACAAATAACTGCATGTGTAGCACAGTACAGATCTGGGCAGACACAGGGTTATTTTTCTTTTCCAAGTCCTGGACCAGAATTAGTCAAAAAGACACGTTACCCTGGCAAAAGATAAGTCCAGAGCTCTCCCAAGTGTACTGCTGATGAATCAACAGCAGGAGCACTCAGCCAGCTCCAGGCTGTGCTGGAGACACACAATGAACGATGTACTGCCGCTCCTCAAACTGCAGCAGCAAGGATGTGCCACGAACGGTGTAACTGGTGAAAGATGAGCAGCACACACTTCCCTGGCTGGCTGCAGAGGGTTTCTGTTCTCATTAGACTTTTCCTAATGTTTCCAACTTCTGCCAAACACTGCGATCTTTTTACTGTTACAAATAAGTGCCTTTAAAACTGATGCATTTGCAGTCACTTTAGTCTCTAGGCCCCAAAAGAGTAACTCAGAGCACTAAACATCAACAATTTAAATGTAAGAATAAGTGCTGGGATCTTTGTCCCCTGCTATCTGAAGTTCAAACTACAAGTCCTCACACAGTGCCTTGAGTCCAGCAATTGGGCTTCAAGGAAACCCAGAAACTGTCCGACGGCGTGTGACAAAATCATGCTGGAGGGGTGGAAGAGACTGGTGAGTCAGCTTGTCACAGAAACATATTTAGAGTTTAACTGGCTGTAAAGCCCAACAAGGGCTGTGTGTTCTGGGGCACCCGGCCAAAACGTGCCCCGGAGCCTGGAGCTCTGTGTGACAGAAGCAGCTCTATCGTGCAGACAAACAGGGGCAATTTCACTGCCAGCACCCGGCACACCCGCTGACCAGGTTATTTGATGTTGTTTGTCCCGACATACACAACCCCTGTGTCTGTCAGAAATGCCTCCCGTGTTCCCCCTGCGGCAGGAGCAGTGCTGTCAGCAGGTCTGAGCCCAGCAGCTGCACCAGGGCCGCGGGGAAGGGCTGCTCGTGCTTCGGACACGCTGGATGAGCAGGACCCGCCCGGCCCTGGGCCACAGGAGCTCCTTTGCTCTCTGGTACTTTGTCTTAGCAGGACCTCACATTTTCACATCCTGCTCCAGTGCTCATTCACAAGGCTGACACGTATGGCTGTACCCTGTGTGGCCCCTGCTAATTCATGACAACACCAGTGACTGACAAGAGCTGGCACCTTCCCCATCGACACACGCTCTGGGCCAGCACGAGCAGCAGATCTACGGTCGAGGAATCTCTTAAAGAAAACGCTGGAGTGAGTGCCTGTGGCTGCATCTTGCAGGCACTGTTCAAGAGACGTGGCTCCCGGGGTTGGAGTGTGTGATCTCCAGGGCGAGCCTGGCTGATGTTAATATTAATGTACAAATATTAATGCTGCAGCAGGCACAGCGGCTGTTGCACGAGGCAAAGAGGAGAGTTTGTAGCAGCCAAGTCCCTGCAGCCTGTTAGTTCTCTGTGGGGCAGCAGCCTGGTCCTTCCAGATGTGCTGGATCAGCTCCACACAGCTGGACACTGCAGGGCTGGCAGCTCCTCCCAGCCAGACATGTCACACAGCCCTGGGAGCATCTGTGTGAGCTGCCCAGCCCACACTGCCTGTGCTGGCCCTGACACAGCCGGAGCACACCGCAGCTCCTGCTCTCAGGAACGGCCTTTGGAAGCCACTGTCCCTGTGTCAGTCCCAGCTCTGCCACCGAGCCCTTGCCCTGAAAGGGTCAGCACACAGCACTAACCACGGGTGTTTCTGTCAGACATGGGCTTAGCAGGACAGACCCCAGAATCTCCACACAAGTTAAGAAGCTTCAATAAAGACAGTATTGCTCAGCTGAAGGGTGCACCCATAAAAATCAAGGGCTTTTCACTATATATTTAACACAAAGTTGCAATTTTGGTGGATGCTGCATTTAATTCTCATCCACACATAAGTAATAGCTTTGCCAAAATTGCACATTTTCATATCCCAAATAGGAGTACTTTTGGGAAGGGAAAAGGCCATTGAGAGAGCAGTGATGCTGCACTGCAGCCCAGAGCTGTGGCTGCTGCCCTCCCTCCACAGTAACTCAGACAAACAAGGTCCTTTGGGGAGGTAGAGGTGGAAACACTCACAGCCAGCAGCACTACCAGGGACACGTCACAACTCAAACCAAAGCCCTGAACTGACACAGGGCTGGGAGTGCTTATGTTGGGGTGAATTGTATTTACAGCGAACAGAGACAGTCACACTAAAGGTGCAGACAGAGATCAGCTGGGATGTGACAGAGCCATGCACTGGAAGTGTTAGTGGGGAAAAGAGGCTGAGCAAGAAAGGTGATATTTTTACACTTGTGTGTGTACAGACAATCAGTAATTAGACCTTGGAGTGTGCTATATATTAGTCTCTCCGGTGTCACTGTCTGCCCCTAACAGACCAGTGCTTCCTGCTCTTCCTCTGTTCCACACAAAGCTGTAAGTGACATCTACACAGGTGGGGAACAAATTTTGTTCCACCAACTTCTGACACATCAAATCTGACAAATATACAAGAGATGCAAGAGTAGCTAATGCTGTGTGCTCATTGCCTTTGTGCTACATCACCACTAAGGAGCATGCGGAGGGGGCCAGTCCAGAGCAAAACTATTGTTTGCAATTGCCTTTTCCTTTTGACATTTTCATTGTATGTTCTTTTCGGACTGTAAATCTCCTGCGATGTCTTTACAACACAGCTGTGAGGAGGCAACATCTAAGAGGCTGAGGAAGAAAATGTCCTGCCACCTGGGAGCAGCACTCTTCATCTCCCCAGCAACACTCAGGAGTCTTGGGCTGCTCTGGCTCTCTTCTCTTCCACTCTGATATTTTTCAGTCAATGCAGGCCTGATTCTTTTTTTGTTCTTTCCTGAATTGCAGGTAGCTTTGAAAAAACGCATGAACCAGCCCTGCCAGGTGAAAAATAAAGGCTCCTGATTGCTATCATTATTATTATTATACCACTAGACATTTTATTAACACTAAAGTGTGACATTTCCCTCCAAAGAAAGGCCTTCTCCTGCCCTTCTGCATGGCTACTTTATTGAATCCAAACTCCCTTTCTGAGGATCCTCACCTGTTTAAACGCTGCTGTGTTTCTAAAAGCAATTTAACCTTTCATCTTTTATGGATGGATCCTTTTTTAACAAAAATCCTATAGGGCCATTTTTCTCCTCGTCTCCTTGTGATCTCAGTGATATTACGTGATGTAGCTTTTGAAGCAGAAATGCCGAAACAGCAGCTTCACCACCTGCAGCTCGTGCAGCAGGAAGATGGGAAAGGCAACCTGGAAAAATCCCTTTTCAACATTTCTCTCACAAGCTCCTGGTAAGAATCCCCCCCAAACTGAGAATGTCTCATGCATAGAAATGAAGGGCAAGTGCTCAAGAGGGCGAGAACAGCCTGCAGATTTTGCCAGTGTAAAACCCCTCAGCTTGTTTTCCAGCCTCATCCTCTCCATGCAGTGAGGACTCAAGCACCACCCAGCTTTCATTATTTATTTTGGGCAATGGCTGTGTGTTGTCCAAGGTAACACCAACTCCTGGGATGGAGGAAGTCATTCTGAACACAGCCAGTGCCGAGAGGTGCAGTACTCAGAGACAGAGCTGTTTCCAAGGCATTGTTAGATGATTTTACTGCTTGCTTAGTGCATGGCTCACATGGGACTCCTGGTTCAATAAAACAGCAGACAAACTACAGACACCGGTACGTATTTTCCTCTACTAAATCCTCTAATCCAAGTTCAGTCCAGAGCACTCAGAGAAATTCAGCCTCCCTCCTCGCCAACGCACGTTTCTCCTTCTCCCTCCTCAGCCCAGGCCCCTGTCTGGGGATGGCAGGTCTGTCCTCACAGCCAGCCCAGCTCCCCCTGAGCCCCCGGGCCAGGACGCACCCAGGGACACGGAGCCACGGGCAGCACTGGCACCACCACAGCAGGTCCCATCCACCTCAGCACGGGCACTGAGAGCTGGCCAGAGCGCCCAGGGGCTTTGGAAAGATGCCTGCAAAGCAGAGCCCTCCACAGAGCCCTCTGCTCCAGCACCACCCCTGGAGACACCTCCTCTGCCCTCCTGGGACTGCCAGGCAGGTTGTGCTGCTCCTTGCCCTCTCCCCTTCCCTGTCCCTCTGCACACCAGGGGCCAGTTTTCAGTTTTGGGGCTTTTGCTTCAGTAAAGCTGCTCTGTCACACCTGTGAACATCCTCCTGCTATGGGAGATGTTACTGAGCCTTTCCCCCTAAATGAAAGCCTGTGCAGTCTCACAGATGTGCCACCTCTAAGCTGTAGTTAAAATCTACAGTTATCTGAATTTACTTTATAAAACACGTTAATAAAAATAATTAAAGCCACATAGCCAGAGCATCCACCAGCCAAAGAGACATCATTAACATTCCCTGCACCTGAATAACAAGCAAGGAAAAACAACACGGGGATTTAGAGTTCAACTTGCAAAAGATAACACCGTGCATTAGAAGCGAATGAGCCTCCCAATGGGAGCAGCACTGGAGAATGGAAAGAAAATAAAGTAGGGCAGTGTGCCAAATTCAGGAGGTTTTAAAAAAATAAGCAGCACAGCCATCACAAAAGAATCCCCATTTCAGCCCAGCATGGGAGGAAGTATGAACTGAAACCCAACGAGGATTTCCATGTTACTGTCTTAATTTGTAAAGGCTTTGAAAAATAACACAATGCTGAGCTGGTCTTTCTTTTTTGGGAAGAGGGGAGAGGGTCAAAGGGAACTGTATTGGTTATCAAATAATGACAGAAAAAGCTATTCTCTCTGGCTCTCCTAAACTCCCGAGTGACTTGAAGGGACACAAAACACATCCAAAGAACCCTCAGATGGGCAAGCAAAGCAAAGCCTGTACCTTTCCCCAGTGCTGCTCCTGAGCAGCCGTGCCTGGCTCTGGCTGTGCCATCCCCAGAGGGACAGGGACACACCTGGCAGGGACAGAGCCCTTCCTGGCACAGGGATACACCTGATAGAGCCCTTCCTGGCACAGGGACACACCTGCCAGGGACAGAGCCCTTCCTCACACAGGGACACACCTGCCAGGGACACCCTTCCTCACAAAGCATGGCCAGCAGTGGCAGGACCAGCGCCTGTGAGTTCAGTGCCGTTCTGGGCACACCTCACCCCCGAGGGCTCCCACCCTGCCGTGACTGCTCCAGGCTGGGGGCAGCGGGTGCCCCTCACACCCACAGGGACGGGACACAGAGCCCGCTTGTCCAGATCGTCGGGGGATGCCACAGTCACCTCTAACTTTTCCTTTGCCTCCTGTTTTCAGGATTTCTGCTTTTCCCATTCTTACTCTGACAATTTTAATTGTATAAACCCAGCTTTTCACCTTTTGTTGCTCCACGGATATAGGGGAAGGCGAAATGCAGGTAGAACACCACAAAAGCAAAAGGCAGGTGAGCTTTGAAGGAAAAGGGATCTGGGAAAGGGACAAAAAGGAGCATAGAAATGGAGGGTTGATCTCTGTTGTACTCACAGCATGGAGTAAGCCAAGCAACAGCTACTGTACCTTAACTAGGCAACTGGTAGAAAATCAAACCTTCCCTGTGATCAATAGGATAATGGTGAGAGTTTGATTAGCCTTGGAAAAATTACAATAAGGAGAGAATTTTTTCTCTCCATGGGTTGGGTGATTTCCCTGTGAAAGTTTTTACAAGAATGAGGCTGTATATAATGCGTCTTGTTAACCCAAATTACATGCACTCGAATTCCCTCTCTTTCCCCAAAGAAATCAGAGAAGAAATCAGGCGTGAAATGGCATGTGGGTGGGGCTGAGCCGAGCCAGCACCACTCTCGTAATTAAATGAGACTTGCTGAGCCCCCACTTCTCAGAGCCTTTCAGTTCTCTGGGCTCTGCTCAGTGCCCACAAACACGGGCATGTGCTACTCGTGTCCAGAGTTTACACGCTCTGTGCAGGACCACTGCTGTGGGGACGGGGGAACCTCCTGCCTTTCTCCAGCTCAGGGAGTCCTCAGGCCTACCCTTGACGCTGCAGCCCCAGAGCGGAGCTGCCTGCTGGAAATGTGTCCTGCTTCCTCGTCAGACCCACTTTTTAGTATCTCACCCAGAGGGGGTTCCGTCCCCCACGCTGGAGAGCACTGCAGTGTGGGATTGCACCTTCACTGAATGGTGTCCACAGCTGCCAGCTGATGATGCCACCAACTGCTCCCCAGCCGTGGAGCAGCCCCTTGTGCTGTCCAGGCTGACCCCACACCGCTGTCTTGTTGGCCCTGGCCAGATGAGGGTCTCTGAGCTGTCACTGTTACTGGGACAGCACCTGTGACTTTACAGCATGTTCTGCTCGCCGTGTTTCACTGACCAGGAGGCCTGGTCAGCGAGTCCTTGAACCTTCACGTGGCTCAGTATCACCGGGAGTTGAGACTGCAGGAGTTTTGCAGGAGGCCTGGTGGGCCTGGCAGAGCCTCCTGGGAGCCTCTCCATTGCCGTGACACTCCGAACTTCCCTTTCCTCTCTGTGCCACGAGGCTGCAAAAGCCGCTGTGGTTTGGGGGGAGGTGACCCCAGCGTGGCTGTTCAGACAAAGGGGGACATTTCCATGCCCAGGAGGTTCCTGCAGAGCAGAGGGGGCTGTGCCCTGTTCCTCACCCCAGGTGATGGAGGTGGCCCTGCTCCGACCCATCCTGCCCTGAGCCGAAAGGGGCCAGGGGACCCCAAGGCAAGGTGGATGTTTGGTTATGAGAAAGGCTGTTGTGGCTCCTCCCTGACTTCTGCTTTGCCGCAGCTTTCCCTGCCACTGCTTCCAGGCTTGTGCTGCTCTGACCCGGCCCTGGCTGTCCCGGGAACCCAGTGTCTCCCCCTGGGCTCATGTCCCTGATTTTGCTGCTGTGCTGGCTCCCTGCCTGCTGGGGCTCCCTCCTTCCCAGGCCTCCCTCCGCTCCCGGCTTTGTTTGCGGTGCCGCTGGCCCCGGGGATGCGAGGGAAGGCTGCGGTTGCAATAACAAGCAAGCCCTGGGGGAGAACCTGGGACAATGTGCTCCTGGCGCTGCCTTCCTCGGGGAGCGGGGACAAAGGAGCCGGAGGCAAGCAGGTGGCACTGGGAGGGGCAGGTGGAGGCGAGGCAGAGGCACACAAAAGATGAAAAGAGGAGTGTAAGGAGAATAGGAGGCTGCAAGAGATGCTCGATCTGGGCCACGGGAGCGCCGGAGAAGGAGCCACATTTTAGGCCTTTGCAACAACAGGCTGTGAGGAGGTCTGGTTGAGAGAGGATCAGCTCTCCTCCTTGACTGGCAGCTGCTGAATGTGTCAGGAGCTCAAAAGGAGATGTTTTCAGTGCGAGCACCTCATGCTGCCTCTGCTGATCCGCTGCCTCAGGTCAGGTGTATTTTATACACCATAAAATAGCAGAATTTCCAGCAGCTCCTGAGAGTCTCCCCTCCTTGGCAGTCATCAAAATGCACTCCTCATTCACAGGCTCCTTCTGACACTGGGAATATCTCAACCCTTAGCAACAGGTGATGACAGGGCATGACATGTTGTATCAGTGTTTCACTCTCTGGAAGATTAAGATTGGATTTCTCCCACTTTTGCATTAATGTCCTGTGAGATGCTCAGGGCTCAGCTTGCAAGAAAAGTATTGTGTTTCCTACACCCAGATGTGTGGCTGAGCTCTGCAACAACACAACTGATACGCTGGTAATCCTTTCATGCTATTTTTCTAGTTCAGACCTTTACTTGGGGCCAAGTTAATGCAGTGTTTTGACAGTCCAGATGCCACATCAAGAACACATAAACTCATTTCTCACTCGTGGCTCTGCATCAGTAGCAGAGATGGTCTTGTGGGAAACACAGGCAAAGATGTTTTTTTTTCAATCTATTGTGAGCAGCCGAGTTTAGTGCAGGCTGGAACCCGGGGTGGATGGTTCTGTCTGGGGTAGGCTGGTGAGGAAACCTTTTGGCTCTGCCTGCAGCAGCCCTGCAAGGTGACACGGGGGTTCCCCCGCCAGCTCCACCTGCTCTGCCCGAGGCCAAGCCCTGCCTGCCTGGGGGCTCTCACTGGGGCTGGGGGCTGTGGGTTGGGACCTTCTGGGTCAGCCATCACCTGCTGATGCACTTTGGCTGCTCCACAGGGCCGACCAGGGAGTCACCCAATAAACCCCAGAATCAGCTGTTGGAGACCAGTGCTTTGAGTCTTGACCTGTGTCCAAAAACAGTAAGGGGAACAAAGCAAAGGGGCTCTGATGTTATTTAGGTATTTACTTTTTGCCCTTACTATATCCAAATGTTCTCAGGAACTGTTAGGAAAGCTGAGCATCAGCTGAATTCCAGGTGCTGTGCCTCTGTAAGGCCAAAACAGGAGCTCTGGGAAAGGTTCTGCTCAGTAGTGGGAGAATCTGGAGACTCAGTGTTAATCCAAAGCAACTGCTGCAGCTGGGCCACATCAGCCCATTTCTGCAATGGATGGAGAAGTGGGGAGGGCATGTTTGGCACGTGGGACCCCGAGGGGGCAGGTTTGAGTGTTTCCTACCACGGGAGCATCCCCAGAGCTGTGACAGCCCTGCACACACACACTGCACTGCCTGCACCACCACCACATCCCGCAGGACTGCCAGCCTGCCAGCCTCCCTAACGCACCCATTACCTGGGTCATTACCAGTGATCAGCTATGCAAATGGAAAAGAGTAACCAGTTATTAACAGAGGGCTCTTTTATTGTTTCTAAAAATAGGCCTGTGCAGCGAGGTGTTTTCTTGTTCTCTGTGCACACATAAAGAGAAAGTGCAGGGCAATAAATGTTAGTATTTAAAAACACCCAACTTAAGAAGGGCACGCTCACTATAACTTGCCCCTTTATGGAGGAATAACAAAGGATCCCTAAGCTGCTATGGTTCTGCAGAGACTATAAAATGATTGTGAGTTTAACTGAATCTTTCCTGGGTTTGAAGGTATAAGATTAGTGTCTGTCGAGGGAATTGGCTTTGTTAATACTCGAGGTTCAGTCCAGCTGCATTTTCCTTGCGTTTTATGGCATCTGGTTTTGTCACTTTCAACAGTTCAGTAACTCAGCAAGATAAGAAACATACCCAAAATTAAACTCTGTAAAAGGAGAGATTGGGCTTATAGCTTCCTGTCCCAGGCTTTGTAGGGCTGGGGGCTCAGCCAGGCTCGTGCAGTGACACCTCTCCCTGTCAATTATTCACACGTAACAACAGAGCCACTGCTAAGGAAGGACACTTGGTGAAGGCAGCCAGCTCACAGCAGCAAAGAGCAGCCTGGGGCACAAAGGCAGCACATGGAATAGCCGGGTTTGTCTCCTTCAGATTTCTGACAGGACGTTTGCAAGTGTGGAAGGGAACGTGCAGCCCTGACACCCTTCCCTTGCCTGTGCTGGCTGCGCTCCATTTCCCACACCCCTCCTTCACAGGCCTGTGCCTCCTCATCTGCAGGTACTAAATACATGATCCTCCCTGAAAAATGGAGATTCCCTTCAGTACCTTCCACCCTAAATTCCTCCAGTCTGTTGTGCGGGATTGATTTGGGTGTTCTCACACATCCTGCAAACCCTAAAAGGCCGTGCAGTAGTTTCTGGTTCCTCGGCTGGGTCAGGCAGCACCCAGAGGAGAGGCTGGAAGCACCCACATGTGGGCACACCCACCTGCTCAGTGCCATTTGCTCACAGCCTCCCGTGGGAAGTGCGTTTTGCTCCACTTTGGCACTGTCCACTCAGGAAGTTGGGAGCACTTTGCCCGAGTGCCGCTCCCACCCCTGCACAGCCTCCCCGTGCCGGGACGGAGCGGCTGCGGTGGCAGCAGGAGGCAGCAGTGCTGCCCTGCCCTCTGCTCCAGCCAGCAGGCACAAGCAGAGAGGACAGAAATACCTGGAGTCCTGCCAGAAACAGATTCTTCCCTTCAATGCCTGGCATCACCCCCAGTTTAATTCTGGAATTAAAGTGGATTATATTTTACGCAGATCCTGTGAAAGCAGCCCAGCTCTCGGGCTGTTCCGAGGCAGCTGACAATGATGGCACCCTCATGTGAGAGGCAGTGACACACCTTTCACTCCCAGCACTGATCCCCGGCAGCTGGAGCTGTCTTATGAGGAAAAAGTAATTCTACAAATAGCTGCCAGTGTCTTTTCTGAGCCTCCTCTTTTGTGCAGGAACAGGCAGAAGGGACTCTGGAGAATCCTGTCAGTGCCGGGGGGTGTTGGTGTGCACAATCTATATCTCTGGGACAAAACAGAGACACAGAAAGAGACTGTGAACACAAAACATGAGTAGGAACTGCCTGCACTCAGGGAGCTGAGGAGTAAAGAATCACAGAACAGAGCATTGTACAGCTTTTATATTAATCTAACGTGGATTCCTGAATTCTGTAGGCACAATAGGACAGAACTGGAAAAGACATACAGAGAAATGAAGGCCACAAATGGCCTTCATTACATTAAAAAGCCTCTCAGAGAGTGGGTGGTTGGGCTTGTTTCTGTAGCACCAGTGGCAGTGGCTGCAGTGTGACTTCTGTCACTCAGTGTGCTGGGTGAGGTGTTGGGAGTCAGTGCCAGTGGGTATGAAATGGAGAAAGTCTGGGTCTGCACTGATTGGAACTGACTGAACAGGGTGGTAGGAACATCCACGCCTGATTTCTTTAAGCATAACATCATCTCCAAAAGGCATCAGCAGCTGGCCAGGGCAGCAGCCCATTGCAAGGACTCTCCTACGAGCCCTGCCCAGATGAAAGTGAGCACTGCAGACAGTGCTGGAGGGAAGAGCCACTGTTCAAAGAGCAGTGCAAGCTCCTGGTATGAAACATCTCATCTCCCGAGTCCATGGGCAGCTCACACTTGTCTGCAGGCTGCTCAGAAACGGCCAGATCAGACAGGAACAAAAGGGGATGTAAAAGCTTTTGAGCTACTTCTGAGGGATCTGTGCATGTGAACTAACAAAGGCAAGTCCGTGGTCAGCAGGGTTAAATCCAGCAGAAAGTGTTCTGGGACCGACAGTGTGAAAAAGCTGGAACTGCCCATCTGGGATAGTTACAAAAGCAAGGATGAAGTTTCATATGACCATTAACAAATTCTCAGATGCTCTGGGTTCAAGAGATGAGATGTCTCTGGGGACCTGGTCCAAGCAGTGATGTCTGTTCACCCTTTTATCTGTCTGTGGGTGAGAGACTGGCCTTTCAGAAACTGCTCTGCCCTACATTCTCAGAATCCTTTCCCAGACTTGGGCAAGGCTTGGCATCAGTTTCTTGCTCAGTCACAGCCTGCAAAGCCATATTACAGAGTATCTCTTTTGTTAGTCTTCATTTCCAAAGAAGGACTGCAAAAAATGACTGAAGAAACACATGGAACTGACGTGGGAGGGCAGAAGAAAGAGTTGGTGGACACGCAGTTTCCGTGGGCTGGAGGTTGTGCCCAGAGAAAACCTGTGCACACTGATCCCGTGTCTGCACTTCCACGTGCCAGGGTCAACAGATGGGCCACAGCGCTGTCTGGGGGGTCAGTTAGGCCAGACCCTGCTCTGAACCTGCTCAGCTGGAGCTCCAGAGCGCTGGGTGGGCAGGGGCACTGCCTGGCCACGTTATCCGCCCTGCGGGTCCTGCCACCGCCCAGTTCACCACCAGAGTTCAGCAGGGCAGAGCTGGGAGAACACAAACAGCCCTCTGGGACTCTGCTCCCTTTAGTCACCAGGGACAGGCAGCAAGGTCTGTCAGAGCCGTGCATGCAGAGCACTGGGAGAACGTGGGGTTGAGCTCAGTGCAAGGAAGGAATCACCTTCAGCTGCCTCGGACAGGCCTCCAAGAACACACAGAATCCATGGCTGAGAGCTCCTTGCCATTGCTGCTCTGTATTGCACCCTGTGCCCTTGGAAAATCAAACCCCTCTTCTAGGGACACTGGATCTGCTCCCTGTTTCTGAACAGGAACAAAGGAACATTAAATTCCCAGTAATTCCTGTGCCACGGATGGAGAACAGCCTGGGTAATTCTGTGTCGCTGCACGAAAAATCCGTGGCTATTTCTGTGTTTGCAGTGCTGCAGATCATAGAATCATAGAATCATAGAATAGATTGGGTTGGAAAAGACCTCCAAGATCATCAAGTCCAACCCCTGATCCAACTCCAATTACTATATCCGTTGTGGCCTCCCAGCACTGCTGACCCCGGATCTGTACCACTGAGATTTATCAATTAAACCGGGTCACCATGGAGTTACACTGCACTTTCCAAATATTTGTATCCCTCTTGGTTTGGCTGTTACTTTTCTTTTTTCTGTAGCTACTGGGCTGAACTATGCAGGACAGAACAGGTTTCTCTCTTTAATGAAAAGCATAATTATTTCTCTTTTTTCCTAAAGGTTGTTGCAAAAATGTAACTTCCTGTCAAGTGCTGGATTTTACAATGTAATAAATTGACATAGAGGCATGTGAACAAGCTGTGTAAATACATAGGTAAAGCCATGCCTTTACGGGGACTTTTTTTATCAAAAGAAGAACTTCCACAGCAGTGGCATTCTCTGGAAATAATGATAATTTGCACAGTGTTCTGCATTAGTACATTAGTGATACTGCAGGGTCGGAATTTACTGACAGCAGGTTGCATATTTTAAGTACTGTGCTTTGCTCAAAACAAGACACCCAAAATATTTACTGACCTTAGTTGCTACAGAAATCCAGTTACTGGGCCAGGAAGAGCTGCCAACATCATCCTAATCTGATCAGAAGCCCATTACGTGCCCACTGTACCTTTTTCTCTAGTCCCTGATTAAAGGAATTGTCAAATTGGTAAACGCCACTCCTGGCCCCTGCCCAGCCCAGCCCCGGCTTTACTGGTGGAGTGGTGGCAGCAGCACATGTTGAGTCACTGAGAAAGGCTGGGGGCAGAGCAGGGCTGCAGCACAAATGGCAGCAGTGCACATTTCCATCTACACTCGCTGCCTCAGTGGGAATCGTGCTGGGGGCTGGTTCTCCCTTCCCAGCACTGACAGCTCCTGTGCTGGCAGAACTGCTGGGGGGGCTGCTCCTGCTGCAGGGCCATTCCCGGGACAAACCTGGGCAGCGCTGGGACAGCTCCAGGCTCACCTCAGCCCCACCAAGGGGACACGAGCTGGGGCAGCAAGGTGACGTAGGAGAACCGGGGGCAAAAAGATGGAAAGACAAGGAAAGGGGGAAAAAGTCCTTCTTCAAAAGTCTGGGCTTCTCTCCTCACACTGTCTTTGGTGCGATGACCCTTCCTAATGGTAATTTGTGTCAAATTTCATTTTAAAGAACAGCAGCAGAGTGGTGTCATTAGCTCTGGCTTGCTGAAGTTGGAAACAAACCCCCATTATTCACCTACTTCCATTTAAAATCCCTCCTTCCAAGCACTACTAAGTGAGGAGCACAGCAGGTACCCACAGCACTCCTCCCACACCTGAGTGTCTCTGCCATCGCCACACCCAAGCGTGGAGCCCGATTCTTATTCTGATTTGTTTCTTTCTCCTTCTCCTTTAGATGAAGATTGTTCTCAGAGGTGCCTAAGCTTCCTTCCAACAGACAAAAAACAGCAAACAGCTCTAGGAAAGTGGCCTAATTACGTGGGGATTTTTAACAGACAGGAGGAAAAGATAGTTTGGAAACCAAAATATCTTGGAGGCACTTTCTGCATCCATAGTATCTGTAATAGATTGACTTTTGCTTCCAGGGCACTCATTCAGCTTCTTCTTTAGTATAAAAATCCTTGGTCTTCTCTCCCCAAACTTAGGTAATTTGAATAAAAAATAAGTGTTATGAAATGTAGCCATTAACAGTGCCAATAAATTTTAAGCTGTGGTTACATATCACTTGCAGCAATCCCATCCCTCTCTGTTGTAGATCAAAATATGTTTATTCAGTGTTCTTAAATTCAAATGTCCTTTCCCTCTCTTTGACAAGAACAATCCAGTGTGGTGGTGGCTGCCAAGGTGACTTGAAAGTCTTTCTAGTGTGTAATCCCCTTTCATATTCTGTGTTATGCATGAACTCAAAGACAAAATATCTGCATTATCTTAAATAAACTAGGCAAAATGTATTTCAAAAAGTTTCTTGAGTCAAAAAGTAGCAAATCATTGTATGTATTTCCATATTTGTATAGTTTCATTATATTCTCATTCTAAGTTACTCTTAAGCCTCTTTCATATTTAAAAAATGAACTACACACCTATCATGCAAAATGTAAAGAAGTATGTTCAACTAGTTCAAATTAGATATACAGTAAAAATACACTTCCAAAGAAATATCATTTCCATTTTTGTTCATGTTTTTAACAGAATTCCAGACTAATACATCAAATGTGGAACTGTACAAGAATGTGAAGAAACATTAGGATTGCAGTAGTAAAAAAATGTACAGCATTCAAAACCAACAAGCTCTAAACAACCAAACAATACCACAGGATTGAAACAATCATGGGGACAACATAGGCCACCGGAGCCAGAGTGAATCCTAATGCACCTACATAAAGACCCTACACAGAATATTGTCTCTTATTTATATGCAAAATCCCTGATTTGATTAAACCAGACAATTTCTCTAATTGTCTCGTATAGGTTGCAGATAAGATCAACACAAGAGTATTCCCCTCCATGGACGCCAGGTGTCTGAAAAGGCAATAGTGAGAATTGATCTGAAAGGTACTCCCATCCACGTGGAGTCAGGTAGTTGAACACAAGACCACAAACAATAGCAGTACAGTTGGAAAGAACCACTGGAGTTGTTTTCCGCTACATTTGCCGTCACACTTCAGAATTCAGGAGTCAGCTTTGTCAAACTGTTTACAGGTTAATACACAGGGGTTTAATTACGGGCTGTAACCATTTAACAGCAGACCAAAATCGCCTTTTAAATCAAGCAAAGATCCAGCTAAGCATGTGAAAAGAAAAATACAACCTCCAAGGTGAGTGACAATGAACAAAACGTTACAAAGAGCAGAATCTCCGTGTCAGAACAGCTTTGAAAGGCAGATCTGTGCTCTGTTACCATCCAGCAACCAGCACAATGTCCTTGTTAGACACTTGGATTACGAGGGAAAACGTCCTGGACAAACCTGTAACAGTTATTAATTCAGCCCAAATTATCGTTTTTAGTGTCTCATCCCTGTGCACAAACTCAAAGGGCTCTGCCAGCCCCTTGGGTTTGGTGACCAGACCTTAATCCCTCTCACAGATCTCAGCTAGTTTTCATCTTTTGAGGACTACCTTGCTTTTCCCATAGCTCACCTGTGGGGTTTTTTAAGCTGAAGTGTAAAAAAGGTTAATAAATGACCTAATTATGTCAGCGATTCTATCCCACAGTCCTTATGCTCTGAAATCTCTCCCTGATCTCGACAGGAATTTGGCTTGCACAAGAATGGCAAATTTTCAGCTCAGAAAGTGGAATAAATGTGGCTCTTTTAAAACCAAAACATTGTTAGCAGAGAGTCCAGCCTGCAAAATCATCTTCAATGCCCTGAGAAGGGCAAAGAACATGAATCTTGGCACCCCTCTTGCTGTTTATTCGGAATAATCTTTCAGTAATTCTGATCCAATGGGAACGAGGGATTAGTTTTAGAGAGCTGGCCACACACAACCCAACATCTGACTGAAATAACTGATTGGAACAGGTTTGAAAAGGAACAGCCATCTGCATCTTATGTACCACTCCAAACCTCCAAACCTACTGGGCAAACAGCGCAGTGTAGACTCGTTCTTATACACGTTTAACTTTGCTGAGGTATTTCTTTAATTACAGAAAAGCATCTTTAGAAACAAGAGGGAAAAAACTCAAAATATGAGTTATATTCTGCAGAGATTTTCGTGGAGAAGGAATTCAGTCGTACTGAAAGGTCCATAATGATTAAAGGAATAACCACTTTTATTAGTGTCAATGTTGTTCCCTGGCTTTTTATTCCTTCAAAGCATTACAAAAAATGTAAGGCAGTGACTTCATAAAACATAATTTTGCCTCGACTTTGCCCACCAATGTTGTAAAATGACCTGAAATACTTCTGCCCTTTTCGCAGGGAAAGCATTTCCAGTGCCCACGGCCGGGATGGGCAGGGGGACACGCCCTGGGGACCCCGCTCGCCTGCCCGTGACACGGGACGAGCCCCACGCTGCTTCCTCACACTGGCTGAAGTCAGGCTTGTCCCACACAGCAAAACTAAGGACAGCTTTCTGTTTGAGTTTGAACATTATCTGATAACTTCTACCTGCAACTAACTTTTATTTCTCTACAATGAAGATACCCAGACTGTTGCACAAGCTGGAGTTCTCGCCATATATACTTCAGGAACGGGAGGAATGTGTACATCATATTTAGGGTTTTTCCTAGGCAGACACTGTGTTTGAAGTGCAGTTTTCTAACCCTTTTACACCCACTCAGCCTAGCTCGACTGTGACACTAATGTTAAATGTAACTGCAGCCGTTACCGAGTAGTTTCCATAAGTGGTTTTATTACTGATTAGATTTTACAAATTCTGGTATTTGAACAGACTTCAACCTTAAAATTCTAAAACAACAAAGCAACCAATGAAAGGCTTAGGACTATCCAAAGTAACAAACTCTTTAACATTTTTGCCCTGGTCATAAATATACAGAGAGAAAAAGAGAGAAGTGGACATGGAATCCAAAGAATGTAGATAAAACAGTATATAAGGCACATGGCAGTCTTTGAAAATACAGAAGCTTTAGCCAACTTAAATTAATTGCTGTTTCCCTTGCTCAGTCCACAAAACTGTACAGTTACACAAATGTTGTGTTGCAATAGATCTTCCAAGTTATTCTTCAGTCCGTACTCCATAATACCAGAACACTACATTTCCTTCTGTTGTTTTAGGAGAGATCCTAATTGTGGTTAGTCAGTTGCTCAAAGCCTCTATTAAAATACACTTGGAATTTCAGCTAAGAATAATTTCTTTTTTAAAGAAATTATTAAGAAAGAGTCATCAGAAAAGATTTGTAAGAGTTGTCTGTGAAGGACTTCGAGATTCATGCACCTCAAGGCTCCCGGGCACTGATGTCAGGACAGACGTCACAGTAGGCATGGTGGGGTTAGTCAAGTCCGTTAAAGTCGTGGGAGTGCTGGATGGACTCATGGAGGCATTGGATATTTCTGAGGCAGGGCCTGATGGGGTCCCTGCTTGCAGTGTGGAGTCTGAAGTCTTATCCACCCCTGTGTTTTCTTGACGTAAGAGGTTCCGTCTGAATTTGGCTCGAGCATTTTGAAACCAAACCTGGAACAGTTCAATATAACAGGGTAGCATTTAAAGAGCTGCAGAGTTTCGAAAAGCAAAAGCACATTCACAAATTCACCAAAGCTGGAATTGGGAAAGATGTTTTTACTGGCAACATGTTAGAAGAGTAGCCCCGGTCATGAGAAGAGGCCTCTGCCTGCAAAGGATTCCTGCTTCCCTCTCCTGCCATCCCCAGAAACCGTCTGCCTGGGACAGGAGGGACTGAGCACAGAGGGAGGGAGTCTGTGCTGGCTGTGTAAAACGATGCTTAGAAAGGTGGCAGCCTGCAGGAGCCCTGCTGGCCCTCAGTCCTGATGGGTATCAAACCACGAGCTTGGCCCCCCTCGCATCTCTCGTCCATCTCCCACCGTAAGCACCGGTGGCTCATCCCATGGCTCTGCCCTCCTGCTCTCCCAGGAGCTTCCTCGTGCCTCAGTGTCTGCTGTCACCCCTTTTCTAAGAGGACTGGCCCTCTTCCTCACTCTTCTCTTACTCTTCTTTCTCAAATGCTTCAGCTCCCTTCGCCTGGGCTGGTTTACCTTCTCAAATGTTTTCAGTACTGGAATAATGTTGGGAAAAGAGGCTTGAAGGGTATCAAAGACCCACACTGCATCAGAAACTGTCATTACAGTAGGAATTACATCCACACAGAGATTTTTTTCCAAGGTTTCTACTTCTTGCATTCTTTGATTATTATCTGAGGGAAGGACAAGGCTACACTTCATCTTTCTCAGTTAAGCTGCAGTGTTTAGGTCCAATAATGCTTTCCACTGTCTGCAGGAGTTCTTAAAGAGAAAATATTTCTGACCTTTTTGAAAACAGGTAAAATAAAACTGTGACACTTGCTGAAATCAAGGCACAGCATAGGACTGGGACTAAATCTGAAAGTGTCATTAACTGCCCTGTGTTCCACATGGTATTTGTTGACACCAGGTGATGTTCCTGCTACAAACCGGGTGCAGTGTCACTGTGCTGATTTATCCCAGGCCTGTCGTTGTTACGTTCTTTGCCACGGACTCGGTGCTGATCCCACTGTCCTCACGCTGACCTGCTCTGGGGGTGGGACTGCGCCTTTCCATCCCGAATGCCACGGGCCTCATCACCTCTGTCCCCCTCGCAGACGGGACGGGCTGGGTGAGGAGCTGCACAGCTGGACAGGATCTCCACTGGGTTCCCTCCACGGGGTTCCTCCTCTGTGGCCTGCACAGGGAGTCAGTGTGTGGGCTCCTGAGGACACAGCCCTGCACAGGGGCCGGGCCCTGAGGGCCCTGCCGTGCGTCTGCTCCAGCCAAAACCCCCGGGCTGGTGGCACGTGCACTTACTTGTGACAATTACACACCTACGTTCACTAAAAATACCCATATTTTTGTGTGCAGTACTGCCAAATACAGGCAACATTTTCATTCCTATTCACAAAGCAATTGTCTTGTTTAAAGCGTGTAAAGCGGTCGAAGGCACCAGAACTATTTTGTGTATTTACACTGTTCCTAAATGTCCAACTGCTCCTCAGCCTCAACAGGGCCACAGGCTCGATGGTACCTTTTGTGTTTGTGATTGGACACATGCAGTGTGTAAACTGACCGAGATTCTGGGTGTTTGTGTTCCCCTCATCTCCCATTAAATACAAGAAGCGGAGCTCAGCTGCCCTTACCAATGACCAGCCTTCAGCAGCCCCACATGAGACGGGGCCACTGTCTCTTTAATAGTGGTAATTCCTGCTGGACATAGAAAATACCACTGATCTTGTAAGTACTATTCCAATATAGAGATTATATGACTGCTTTCACTCCCTTCCTCACTGAGATACTGTCAGGGTTAATCAGCTAATGGTTATAAGGCTCTTCGAAATTGCCTAATAATAAGTATTCATATTATTACTGAAAATACAACTAATTATTTGTTAATTATTTAAATTCTGAAAATACCATGTCTTATGACAGAAAGGGATAACATCATTACCACCATATTGACATTCTGGTATGTGCTTAAGATACGACACCATTCAGCAAAGATTTCATGTTAGAGAATGGTGAAAGATGGAAACTCTTATTCCCTGGGCTGTGGGGCTGCTCCTGCTGCCCTGGGCCTTTATTCCAGCTGGATACAGCAGTGCAGGGCCCTGCACCTGGGAGGGCATTACAGACAGAACAACCCAAACACTGAACTGAAAGAATCCTTCCAGAAGGACCTATCTCACACCAATTGCACAATTAGGAATCTGCTCTTCGGGACTGAGGAATAAACAAAGTCACTGGGAAGTATTTCATGGTTTTCTGTCCAACTGTATCAGTACAAGGCTGAGCTGTTTCAAATCGAACGGGAAAACAGGGACCCAAACTCCCCCTGAAAGACAAAGGCAGCTGCAAAGCCCCAGCACTGCTGCTCCCACACTTGGGTGAGCAGGGCTGGGCCTGGAGCTGGGCACTCACCGCTTGGGCACAAGCGTATTTACTGAGGGCAAAGCACTGCACTGTCTCCTCAGCCATCTGTGCAGCCAATTCTTTGTCTCCACCAAGTCAAACAGGAACAAAATAACATCTCCATTTGATAGGGAAGTATTGAAAATAGGCCCACGAAGTGTTGTAAGGGAATTGGCTGCTGCAGCGAATGAGATCATCACCTCAGATGACTTTATTTTCTGGTTTGTAACACCTCCACTGGTGCCTCTGTTACATATTAGCTCCATGAGCAGCCTCTGCTAGAAACAATTTTTTAAACACAATTTTGCTCATTCCCACAGTACTTGGAGACATTCCTGTCCCCTGAATTTCACTACCTAGTAAGTGGAGACACAAAATCTAGAGGATATGGCCCCTGAAAGCAGACTGTGCTCACTCACTGCACACACTGTGATTACTCTGCTGTAATTAGTGACTGCACACTCAGAGGGGGTGAAATACTGTATATAAAGCCTCTCTGGCTCAAAAGAATGAACAAGTGGCACTGTCTCGGTGACCATGGTGAGTTTTCCCCAGCAAAGAGCAACCCTGAAACTCATGGAGGTGAATTTCAGTGTTTGAAAAACTGCCTCTCACAGGTAGAGATAAACTGACTGGGCACAAAGGTTCTAAAACATATGAA
The DNA here is from genome assembly GCA_036023395.1 of Myiotriccus ornatus. Lineage (NCBI taxonomy): Eukaryota > Metazoa > Chordata > Aves > Passeriformes > Tyrannidae > Myiotriccus > Myiotriccus ornatus. The sequence goes on from JAYRBT010000038.1 coordinate 1,254,412, forward strand.
ATACAAGTTTGTTTTATCGTGGCCCAAATCAATTTTCAAACAAAATGTCTGTGAGTAGAGAGCGCTCATAACAGACAGGAAAACTCAAATGATACCAGACCAAGGATCACTCCAAGCCATTTTCTGGAATGGACTCCCACAGCATCATCCTCAGGGTGTGCTTCTCACCAACAACTATTACCTTCCTCCACTCTGCAGCTACAGGAGCCCAGACATACAGGAGAATTTAACTGTGACATAAAAGAAGTGAAACACCAAATACCAAAACGACAACTGAAGTTTGGTGGAATTGTAAAGGTCTGCTACGAAACACACAAAAAAAGAACCACAAAGCCCCTTAAAACGGCAAGATGTGACGGGATTAAGATGGAAACAGAAGCAATGAAGAAACACAAAGAGGAACGGAAGCGCGATGGGGGTGGAGTCCAATTTTGGAGACTAGGAAATGCATTCTGAAAAAGAAGAAGCAGAGAGGATAACTTGGAAAAACAGATGGAAGGAAAGATCCATCAGGTGAAAAGAGAAGAGAGAAGAGTAAGTCCAAGTTGGCGTGGAGTGAGGAGAAGGAATAGAAAGATGATACAAGACAAGGACACCTTCTAGACACTGATCTCATGTCTTAACACTCTGAGAAACTTCGCAGGTAATTCGGGTGTGAGTGCACGGAAAGAGTGGAGTGTCTAAATTCTGAGGGTGAAACAAAGAAGGGTCAAGCTAAGGACAGACAAATGCAGTCAATGGCTCCACCCGTGTGTGGGATGAAGGCCAGCTGCTGTGAGTGACACTGCAGCGGGGCTGGGGCGTGCCCTGGTCCTGTCTGAGGAGTCTGTTCCTCCACCACAAACCAGCCTCAGAGACGGCAACGCAAACCGCAGCTCTGGGGACGTGGCCAAGAGAAGGGATCGGTTTGTCACTGCTGTTTTACTGGGGGGCCCCCAAAGCCTGGATTCCTCCCTCTGCTGGGTGCTAACGCTGCAGGGTCCAGGATCCCCCAGGGAGGTGAGTTTGCCCCAGCAGTTTAGTGCCCTGCCCTGTCCTCACACGCTGCCCACAGCCGTCCCAGGCCCTGCCGGCCTCTGGGAAGATCACAGATCCTTTTTTCTACAATTAAGACCCACTTAAAACTTTCAGCAAATGTCATGGCTCCTATACACCCAAATTTATCTCTAGGTATAGGTACTTGGATAAGTGGTCATTAAAACTGACTTCTTGAATCAGAACTATAAATTAAAATGCTGCTGAACCAACTAATATTCCTCTCTTTCCTTCCCACAGTAACTCAAATGGAGTGTGTATCCATGAAGGAATTAAAACCCAGCTTTTAGAGAAACAGTACTTTTAAAATGCAGTCTCTTTTCATTCTAAGTTATCAACCATGAATAGAAAATTAATTTTTGAAAAATTAAACTTATGTCCACTTCAGTTAAGAAAGAAAAGCTCCCCTCCCTGTCCTGATAAAATAAATTCAAACTGTTGAATAATTTCTTACAAAGGTAAACACTGACAGTAATTTCTGAACTAAGAGGTCTCTATTTACAGGGAACATAGTAACTGAAATAAGTAACTTTTTCTTACAGCAGACTGAAAGCTACAACATGCACCAGAATTAAGTAACCTTGGGAAAACAAACAGGGCCCCAAACCTTCACAACTCTCATTAAAAATTAGAACCCAAATGATCTGCTTTAGGGAAACTCAAAAGAATTAACTCTTCTGGTACTTCCTAGGACTCAACTGCAGTCCCACAGAAGGTACGGACAACTAAGAAAAGCTTGAAAATCAGCAAAATCATGGCATTTAAATGTAAAATTGATATTTTGATCACTTCTCAAGATAAAAGACTGCTGTCCTTACCTGAAGAACTCTTTTGGTGAGGCCAGTTTTCTGAGCCAGCTGTTTCAAGTCCTTGGCGTCGGGATTGTGGTTGATAGCAAAGTACGACTTCATTGTCCGCAGCTGGTGGTGCTTGAAGGACGTCCTCATGCGCTTGGTTTTCTGATTGCTGGGGTACTGCTGGTCCCTGTCCAGGTGGTCCCCGTCGTTCTCATTGCAGCTTAAAGCTTAGGGCAACCAGAAGAAAAGGTCTGTAAGTCTCCTGCTCCACCAACGCCGTTTGCAATCCCTCTGAGGGCAGCAATGGCGATAACGCGCCGTGGCACGTGCTGGCACAGGCCCTACTGGCCTTCCCTCCATCTCACAGACTCGTGGCACAGTTTAGGTGGGAAAAGCCCCCTGAGGTCATTGAGTCCAACTGTTCCCCCAGTGCTGCCAAGGCCACCACTGACCCATGTCCTCAAGTGCCACACCCACAGAGCTTTCAAATCCCTCCAGGGATGGGGACTCCACCAGTGCTCTGCGCAGCTGTGCCAGGGCTGGACAAGCCTTCTGGGGAGAGATTTTTCCTGATATCCAACCAGACCCTCCCCTGGCACAGCTGGAGGCCATTCCCTCTTATCCTGTCCCTGTTCCCTGGGAGCAGAGCCCGATCCCCACCTGAGAAGTGAGAGGGCCCCCCCTGAGCCTCCTTTTCTCCAGGCTGAGCCCCCCCAGCTCCCTCAGCCGCTCCTGCTGCTCCAGCCCCTTCCCAGCTCCGTTCCCTTCCCTGCACACCCTCCAGCCCTTCGGTGTGTCTCTTATCTGAGGGGCTCAGAGCTGCCCCAGCGCTGGAGGTGCCTCAGCCCTGCCCAGGGCACAGGCACTGCCCGGGCCCGTGGCCACCCTCTGCAGCCCATTTCTCATCCTCTGGCCCTCCCTCACAGTAACCAGCCTGAGAGGACCCTGCCCTGTCCCTCTGGGGCTTTTAAAATGTCAGGTGCGTTTCCCTTTCCCTCCCCTCCCTCCCCACAGAGCCTTTCCTCCCTTTCTGTGGGAGACAGGAGCTGTCCTCCGCTCCGTAAAGGGGTTTCATGGACTTGGGATCACTATAAATCACACTGTAACACACAAAGGGAGCTGCCCAATACAGCCCACTCAGATCTCGATGGAACAGACTAGTTAAAATCATAATTATTTCCTCCATCAAACTAAACCCTGTAGAGTACAAGAGAGACTATTAAATGAAACACTATAAAAGAAATAAAGTTTGTGGCTACCAGACAGCAAGCTATGACTATAATCTGACTAGCTAAAGAAATAAAGATGTTAATACAACATATTCTCTGGCATGCCAAATGAAAAATATCTTTTTAATTATTTATGTGTTTATATTTCCACTTAAAAAAAAAAATTGTTGCAAATACAAGTTTGAGCGATCATTTCTGTCACCCCCTTTGGAATCAGGGAATGACACTGAGGAAATCCACCATCAAGCCTGTGAAGAAGGTCTGTGAGCAAGGAACACTGTAAAATTGTCAAGGAGTGCTAAATGTTGAATGCCAAGCAAAATAATCTCGTAGACCAAAAGTAGTTTCTCATTTATTTGTGCATACAGTAAACCATAGAAAACCTCTTAAAATAACATTAAGAACTGAGCTTAAATCCAATAAAAAAATCAGGGATATAACTGAAAATTAGCTCTGACAAACTGCATTAATTAGCTTTTCCTGTTCCAAAATCTACAACTCCCTCCTTATTTCCTACAAGTTTTATGTTAGAAGTAACAAAAAATCACTACTATCTCTGTTCTACACAACATGCAAAAAATGAGAAAAAAATCTTTTAAAACGTGAATTGTTGGCGAGTTTCTTAAACACTTGACCAGGTTTGTTTTCAATTGTCCATTATTTATTGCTGTTTCATTACAACTGAGTACATCTCATGGACATGTCTTCACAGTGTTTCTTGAATTCCTGCTGTCCATCAGCGGGACTCAGCCCTATTAAAAATACCCATATTCTGAAAGGCATGCATTAAAACCAGTTTTGAAAAATACCCATAAAATGCACGCATTCCTAGGTCAGGAGGCACATGGATTCCCCAACCAGCAGGTTTGCAGCAGCTACAGTAGCTGCCTTCCAAACCTCAGCCTTTCCAAACCTTCCCAAAAGATATGGCACAGTACAGAGCAAGGCCTGCAAAAATCCAGCTCCAAGCCCCAAAGCACGTTTGTTTAACAGATACGCCCAAAGTGGCCGAAGGCTCCAACTTTTCTGGGTGTTTCTGAACTCCTGTAATTTAAAAAGCAGCTTAAGCGAACGGCCCTGCGTATAGAAATGCGTGTCTGAGTGCGTGTGTGCGTGCATGTGCATACATTTGTATAAATCCTTTCCAGACCTCGGCATCTTGTGCCAAATTCTGGCAACAAGAAGCATTTCTGCTTGTTCTCCTGCGGCACGGAAAGACTGGGAGCACCTGAATTTAAAAGGTGTAGGGTGCTTAAATGAGATAGCAACAAGGGAGCAGTAATGGAGCTGGGTGGGATGCAGCAAAATCTTTACTGGTTTAAGAACTGAGATCCAGTTGCCCAGCTGGAGTCATCCTATGTTGTCCAGTCTCCTTCATAGCTACAATTCCTGATATAAAGAGTACTAGGATGAATAACGTAATAATGCCCATTGAAAATTCTGTCAGGGAAATGTAAAACCAAATCATGCTTGTTTTTAAAATGTACTCAAAGAATTTTAGATACTAGTAATGGAAAAGACCTTTTTGTGTCATCTTAAAGGTTTTCAAACCCTCCCAGAAATAACAAGGCAGAGACAAGGAGGAAATGCATCAAAATATCTGTCTGCAGTACTGAGGTCTGTTCCTGTTAATATGCAACAAAACAAACCCTAGGGCTGAGAGGATCTGGATTTTAACATGTTCCATAGAGAATGAGATGCATTCAGAATCCAAGGGTATAAAACTGATTCTAAACCCTCCCTGAATGGAATGAGGGTGTCAGCTTTTCATCAAGCCCCAACAGGACAATCAACAATTTACTCTTGGAATTCCTCATCATTTTACCTCCTCATTTACTCAGTAAAAATATTAAAATGACAGTAACCATGTACCATTTGGGGCTAGCGAAATGTCCTTGTCTCTGATGGAAGTTACAGAACACGTTTTGGAAGTGTGAGAGGGCGTGAGCTGTTCCTTGTCTTGTGCAAGTGGTTTTACTTGCAGGCATCATCCAACATGACAGAAACAGTCCTGGCTGGTGCCAATCCCCACCAGGATTCAGTTGTGGGGCCTGGCACCATCCCCAGAGGTCTGTTCTACGTGGTCCAGTGCTGCCTGTGTCCCTCCTCAGCCCGCAATGCCCACGGGTGGTGCAGGCACAGACACACACAGCGGGCCAAGGGGGTAAGAGGAGATTTGAAGAGCTGAGGAGTTTCTGCAAAAGGCACCAGGGTGTAAAACTAACACTGTACATGCTCCTCACGCAACCCTCTGTTTTCAGGCACTATCTTCCCTGTTCCTTTGTGGTGTCCCTGTGTATCTCCCAAAGGAATTGCTGAACTATCTGTATGTAACATTTCCATTCCATTGCAGCATCTCAGGCTCCTGCTGGGATTTCAGAAATACAATTGGTAGAATTCCAGCTCAATAGAGGAGCCTTAAATTAACTTAGGTTTCATTTCTATTTTGTGATAAAACTAATTCTGAGTCAGTGCCCAGTCTCTTTTTTGACCCTAAAACATTTCTAAGACCCCTGTGCTTCTCCCTAGACCCCACACCCAGGCCATGGCCCTCCCATCCTCGGCTGGTGCAGCAGTAGAAGCACTTACAGCTTCCCTTAGTGCCCCAGGGCCACCTGGTCACAGGATGGTGATGTCCACAGACTGAGAGGAAAACATTTTATTTTGATATTGGTGACCAAAATACCCTCTGCAGAATAATGTGTAACATCTCCCTAAACCAAGCAACAGGAACATAGAGCAGGATGTCCTGGTCCCTTTGTAACAAAGCCTGTGTGAGGAGGAGAATTTGGGAGTACTCTCCACCCTCAGATGGCCAGAGCCCCGTGTGCCTTGGGATTCAAAGCATGTGCTCAGTAGTTAGCAGGTCGCTGAGGATGCAGCCCATGAGGAAGCTGGGAAAGAGGAATTTCCTTCGGGGGAACTTTTGTTCTTAGGAACTTGTGTTTGACAAGTTAGATTACACCAAAAGAAAGCAAACTAATCCTGATTCTGAAAGAATGATTAAACAAGAGACACATTTGGTGTGTGCATCAGCTCTCAATATTCACTGGCTCAGGAACATACACCCCTTTCCTTCTGTAATTGGAGTCAAGGGGGTGTTTTAACCTCCTGCTGCCTGGAGAGGGAACTTGTGATTAACCAGACCAGGCAGGGGTGCAGCCAGATTTGTTGCTGGTTGGAGCGTGTAGAGGACTTTGTGTTACCCATGTCCTCAAAGGGACAGAAGTGAGACAGAGCCCTCGGAGCGTTACTTGGGACAGGAGCAGAGACAGCCGTTCCCCCTGGAGGAAAGAGAAGATGCTGGGAGAAGGCAGACACCTGATCTCCTCCAGACAGGGATGCAAAGGGGTGAAGCTGTGGCTCCGGGAGCAGGCAAGGTACCCGCGGCTGCTTCCGAGGAGCCTGGCAGCGCTCAAAGGAGGGTGCCTGTGCCACGCCATGGAGCAACAGACACGACAGCGCTGCCTCAGCCCTGACACTTCCAGAAGTGCTTCTGGGGATATAAAGCCTGTCTTAAGGAGCAACTATTACCCAGGCCGAGCATCACAAGGCCGGGAGGGAGGAGAGCTGGGATTAGAAGCCTCTTCCTCCGGCCTTCCCCGGCCGCCTCGGACAAAGGGGCTGCCCGTCCCGCTGCCCCCCGGGGCTGCCGGAGGGTCGGGCCCCCCCGTTCGTGGAGCCCCCCGGGGGGAGCGCGGCCGGGCCGGGGCTGCGGGGCGGGAGAACAAAGGGGCCGGCGAGGGGCGGCCGGGCCCGGGCCCCGCGGGAGGAGCCGCCGCCAGGGTTTTTCCCCTCAATTAAGCCAATTGAATGGCGCTGAATGGCCGGTGCGAGTGCGCGGTCAGTTCCTGAGCGCCGCGATTAACCCGGGCAGCCCCGGCCGAGCCGCGCTCCTCCTGCCCGCCCCGCCGGGGGAAGGGGCAGCGGCTCCGCTCCCCGGCCCTGCCCCGCGGCCCCGGCCCCGCACCCGCCCGGGCAGCGGGAGCGCCCCCGGGAGCCCCTCGGGCAGCGAGCGGGGCCGGCGCCCTGCCCCAGCCCGACCCCAGCCCGACCCCAACCCCTGCGCCTGCCCCAGCCCCGACCCCAGCCACAGCCCCCCGGGGAGGGGCCAGATGCGCCCGGGGACCCGAAAGGTGACCACGGCGGGGCGGGGGGAGGGACAGAAGGGGGAGAAGCAAAGAGGAAGAGGGAAAGGGGGAAAATCTTATTTTTCCTAGGAAATCTCTGCAAGACATCCTTTTTAAATCTGCGACTGGAGTCTGCTCGCTCTGCCCCTGGAGTCACAGGGAAGCTTCTTCTGAGCTTTTAGTCCCAAGGGAAACGAGGAGGAGAGATTCTCGCTCTTCAAAACTTTCCAGGCTTTTCGCATTTTTTGTCAGGGAAAAAACCCCAAAGCACTCGTGACACAGCCCGGCGGGAGGGTCAGCTCCAGGCGGTCCGGGGGCTCCCCGAGCCCCGCCGGGAGCGGGGTCGGCGCCTCCGCAGCCAGGGGCCAAACGCCGGCGGCAGCGCCGGCGCGCACCGGCCGAGGGCTCCATCAGCAGGGCTGTTCGGGCACCCCCGAGCCCGCACAAGCACCTTCCTGCCAGCAGAGGAACGCCTCGGCCGTTTGTACCGATTGTGGGTATTTTATCGGCTCGTCGTGCCCCAAGTTTGCGCAATACAGCTGTCGTTTTCCACGATATTTTAGTGTCTTAAAGCCAGACTAGATACAAATGAATAAAACAGGAGGCTGTGGGAGGTTTGGGGTCTAATTCACAAAGGGAGTATTCAGAATTCTTTACAGGTGCTTCTGTGTTCAGCAAGCTTTCAGCCATTGATTTAGTGACCTAAAAAACCCATCAAACTCCATTCCAACAAGTGAAGGAAGAAATTACGATCACAGGAACACACTTAAAAAAAAAAAAAAAAAAAAAAAGAGGAGGAAAGAAAGAAAAAGAAATCTTTTTGAAGTTCCAGCATCCTTCTAAGCTATTTTCCACTTGTCAGGCTCTATCCACATCTAAACCCATCAACCCCCTGCAAACGGAGTCTTGTTTAAGTGTGTGTGTGGGGAAATCAGTGCAATTCGTGTTGCAGATGAATATTTACTGCAATTTACAAGATAATTTCAGTCTCGACTCTGCCAAGTTTACGGGTCCCCCTTTTCCCACCACCTCTGAGTGTAGATTTACTTACACAAAGTATTCTACACAAATTACCAGGGGCAGATCCCCTCAGAGGACAACATTGTGCATTTCTAGTGCATTTCTGAAAAGGAAGTGACAAGTTCCATTAAAAACAAAAAAAGAAACTATCACATTTTTAAACGGTTTCTCTTTTAAAGTTACAAAATCGAAGGCTTTGCAATAATTTACTTGTTTGTGAAATTTTACATCGGCGGGCAACCTGGTCTGATTTCCAAGATCAATGGCACTTATTACCGCATAAATTAGTCGATTATTGGTCTAGTAAATAGTTAAGCAGATAAATAGCTTAAGCAAAGAAGCCAAAGGTTACTCAGGGAAGATCTCTTAAGTTTCAGTTGCAGGCTTTAAACAAAGATTAAAAGACCAAAAAATCGGAGGGCAATTATTTTGTAAACGAATTTTTCAAAATGCAGTTAAATGTGGTTTATTTAGGAAGTCAGGGAGCAGAAATACTTTCTCAGGCTCTGCTCCCATCCAGGACAGATGCCGCTGGTTCGGTTTACAGGTCCTTTGAATCTGAACATCTGCCCTGCACAGGGAGACAGCGGAAGGACAATTAAAAGCTAATCCCTTCGAAAAGGAGACTTTTTAAATGGGAAAGATGCATATCTGATGCACGTTTTAAAGCTCAACTGTTACCCGCGAGAACACTACATCCACCTTTCATCAACCTTCACCACTGGGACTACTACTGCTTTTTGCACTATTTCCAAATTATTCAGCAATTAGTTAAACCAATAATAGCTGGCAATTTCGTTCCCGAGGTGCGTTTGTCGGTTAGAGATGCGCCTTTTCTCCCTGCCATTTTCAGCGCAAACCAGCCCATTCCGTCGCTATTGTTACTCCCTTCGGGCACAAAACACCCGCAGCCTCCCCATCCCGGGCCGCGTCCCCCTCACCCCCGCAGCTCTCGGTGCCCCGCACGCACCTTCCTCCCCCGGGCGGAGCGGCCGCCGGCCGGCGCAGCCCGCGGCTGTCGGGGCGCGCAGAGCCGCGGCCCCAAACCAACGGCAGCGGGCTTGGCCTCTACAGAACGCCCTCTCCGGGAAAAAGGAACACGTTAGAGGCAAATCTGCTCCCTGCGGGACACGTCTGAAAGCGGCCGATTAAAAGGAAAACAGGCTGGAAGGAGCGGAGAAGCGCAGAGGGCACTGAGGCACCGAACGGCGGGAGGAAACGAGCTGCGTGCCCGCGGTCCGGCGGGACGGCCGAGCGCCCGGCGCGGGGAACGCCGCGCTGGGGGGAAACCCACCCCCGCCTCCGAGTCCTCTCCTAAAGCCAACAGCTTAGAATTTTGTTTTGTCCGAGCATTTTTTCCGGTTGCATCCAAGGAGCAGCGCGGGAAGCCCCGGCGAGGGCAGTTCTGGTGGGCAGTTACACGGAGGAGCAGAGGGAGGGGAAAGGGGGGAGCGGAGATGGGGGGGGGGGGCGGTAGGAGACTGCTCGAATTCCTTTGCCTGCAAAATTAACAGTGCTGTGGCGGCCGGGAGGTTAAACAAGGAAACACATCGGAAAGTTTGCAGCTGGATACACAGAGCTCCGGCTGCTGCCAGCTCCGCTCCCGTTCCTCCCGCTGCTGGGCTCGGCTCAGGGGGAGCGAGGGGAAGGAAAAGGGATGCTGCGAGTCTCCCGACTCTTCTCCGAGTCACGTCTGACGAACAAAACTGCAGCCGAGCTTGCCCCGTGTGAGCGGGCTCCGTGCTGCTCCCAGACACCTGCAGCCTGCAGCCCCTGCCCGGGCACCCCCAGCCCTGCCCCACGGCCACCTCCCACCGCGGGCCCTTGGGAAACGGCTGCTTCCTCTCTCTCTCTCTCTCCCCTTCCAAAACTTTGGGGTGCAAGAGCTCAGGATAGGGCAGAATAATTCACCCGTCAGCAGCCTTTAAGTGTAGCCACTAAAGAAAATTCACGGCTCTCCGAAGTGCTAACTTAAAATCTCTGGTTTCCAGATTTTATTTCAGGCTACATTCCCCCTTCTCCCCCCTCCTCCCCCTTAACCAGATGACCTTGCTTCAAAACATTTTATTTCCAGCTGAAGTGAAAAATGCTAACATATTAGCTTCTGTAATTGCAGTTTGACAGCACTTGATCTCAATAATTATGCTGCAGCTAAACTATTATTAACGGTTTAAGCTAAAATAAACGGAAATCCCCCTTTGGAAATGAACAGAAACAAACCATTTGAACTGTTCCGGAGGAAGGTGGGGGTCTCTTACCTGCATTGTAGGCTGCCAGATCTGCTCCAGGCCCTGGGCTTTTCCTTTTCCTGGGTCTCCCCTTCTGGACAGTCCCCACGCCGTTGTAATAAGGCAGTCCCAAAGTGTTGGCAGAGCCCGCTCCCAAAGCCGGGCCCTTCCCAGCGGCTACATCCGAGTGATTGAAATGCACCTGGTACTCCCCCTGGATGAGAGTCTCGAAATGGAGGCGGCAGTACACCAGATTGTCCTTCATGCCAAAGTGATCGCCAGTGGTCAGCATCTTGTTGCAAGTGGTGCAAGTGAAGCAGTTCAAGTGATATACCAAATCCCTGGCCCTCATGACCATCTCGGAGGCAGAAATCCCCAGGTGACACCTCGCACATCTCTGAACCGAAAACCTCCTGCAAAACAGAAAGGCCGGAGGAGACAGTGAGAGTTACGTTGCCCCCAGCCCATCCTCCATCGGGTCTGCCCGGAGGGCGGCCAAGGGCTGCGAGGCCCGGGGGCCACCTGGCCTGGGGCAGTGGCACAAAGCTGGTTTGCAGAGCCCGGCCAGGCGGCCTTGTGGGACGGGAGCGTGGGGATGCCTCATCCTGCTTGCACCTCGCAGGGCAGCTCCTGCCCCGCCAGATCTCACAGGAAGAGGCACTGACCCCCGCCCCGCAAACGTCCCGCACCCCCGGGCCGGAGGAGGCACCGCGGGCGGGCGAGGAGTGGCCCCGCCGGCCCCGCACCCCGCACAGCAGGCCCCAGTACCCGCAGCCAGGCTGGGGGAGCTGTGCCCGGGCCGTGCCCCCCTCCTGGAACATGGCACTCATCCTCCCCACGAGCATCCCTCTGCAGGGGGAGGTTTTAGGAGCCCACAGCCTGACCCACGCGTGCCCACGGATGCCCTCCGCAGTCTCCTCAGGACGGGGTGTGCTCGGGGGGGTCGGCGGGCAGTGCCCCCTCCCCGGCTGGTGGCCGAGGGCGAGCTGTACCTGTAGTAGTCCTCCTTGCAGTAGATGCTGCCGTCCTTGCTGAAGCAGGTGAGCTCGGACTCCAGGTTGAGTTTACATTCACAGCACTTCAGGCAGCGCATGTGCCACTGTTTATCCACAGCCAGGAGGTAATAACGGTCGGAGATTTTCCCCCCGCAGCCGGCGCACAGGGCAGCCCTGTCACTGCTGATGGAAGGCATGGTCTGCTGGGGGAAAACAATTACAGACCGTTAGCGACAGGGAGAAACTCTTGAGCGCTGCTGGGCTCCCCCTCCCCCTGCCCGGCCTGGCCGCTGCTCTCCCTCGCAGGGGCTGACAGTGGAGCGGGGGCTCCGCGCCCGCCGCCCCGACAGGCCCCATGCCCGATCCCCAGGGTCCTGCCGCATCCCACCTTCCAGGGAGGAGGTGGGGAAGCCGGGAGACAAACAGAAAACCACCCTGGGTTTTAGGGGAGGCGTCCGGACCAGACACACAACTTTTTTTTTTTTTTTCCTGGTGGATTTTCCAGTCCCAAAACAAGAAAAGATGCTGTTCAATAAACAGGCGCTATAATCACAGAGAAGGGCAAATCACAGATAGTTAATTTTAAAATTTATTATTATGGATATACTCAGTGTCTGCATAGCTAATGCTCTGTGAGTGCGTGTATGTGGAGCGTGTCTGTGTGTGTATTTTCCTAGCTATAAAATTCCGAATGAATTACGATCAAACCCCCAGTAGTCACAGTGCTGCAGACACAGCTCTCTGCAAGCTGGTCCCAAACAACATGGATCGCGATCTGCTGTGACCCAAAGTACTAAAGGGATCAGTAAATAAAGCTGCGGAGGAGACGAGCATTACTAAATCCGAGGTGCAGAATATTTTACCAGGAAAACGAAATAGTGGGAAACGCGTTGGAAAGAAAGCGGGAAAAAAACAATAGAGCACTTTAGATTATGCTGGGATAAACTTGGAAGCAATAAAACTAAATGTAAGCCCTATATAATTTAATAGTTTAGTGTCAAATCTCAATCCAATCGAAACTCTCAAAAAAACCCCCCAAATTCATACATATCCTGTCTACTTCTACCGAAAAAGAAAGAGAGAGAAATATCGGAACCGTTTGAGCACGTTTATTTATTTTAGCAGGCACCTTAAAACCGCGATCGGGAGGGGAGGCTCGGTGGAGCAGGGTTTGGGGCAGACCTCGCCATACGCTGCTTTCCACTTCGGTCCCGACTTACTCTTACCCGCTTTGCACAAAAGCCCACGGGCAGATCCGTTCTTGTGCAAGAGAACCCGAAACATTTCCTTACAGTTGTGCCCAACACGCAGTTTGTTTTGTTTCGGGGCGGGGGAGAAGTTGTTCGTTTGCTTTTACCTCCTCTAGAGCCTTAAATCCTCGCGCAAAGAGAAAAGCAAAGGCAGCTACCGGGGGGAATGGCAAGGGACCGGGGCTGGGTTTGCAGGTTGTGCCAGACCCGCTACTTTCATCCCCTGCTTGCGGGGATCACAAAACCCCGTCGCTGAGAGCGCTCCCGTTTGCACCGCACCGTTCCCACTAGCAGAACTCCACACAAATAAAATCCTGGCACTCTACCGGTGTTAGTCACGGGAGCCCACCGGGAGCTTGTTTCTTTAAGGCATTAACCGAACTCCGAGTAGGGATCATTTTATAAGCAAAGTCGTTTCTTGTAAAACCACTTTAAATGAAATAACGATTTTTTCTACCTTGCTTTTCCAGTCACAAAAATATTCTGAGATCCAGAAACGGCATTCAAGGATCGACTACTCCATCCCACTATTTGTTATGTACACACGTGTATGCATATACATTATATATAGTTAGATAAAGCTATCATGTCACAATATTTATTCCAGCAAAGATAATTCGATGCTGTTTAGTTGTACGGAGAAATATTAACTTTTTCAAAGAAAACCCAAACCGTTTAAATTAGAAATCACGTCCCACCCTTACAGCACAAAGGCAGTATTCCGGCCAGTGTTTCAGGATTCAAGTCTCACTGTCACCTTTAAGCAAATTTCCACATAGCATTAAGAGAAAGAACACGTACTGATGGAGTTTGAAAACCCGAGAACAGATCTTCCTTGCATATGCCCGTATCAGCTTACAAGACAGCATTTAACCAACGAACGAGATCGTTTCACTTCAGAATTATTTCTCAACACACACACACAAAAAAAGCATACAAGAATTGTTGAATCAGTTAAGACACTTCGGAAATCTCTCCCACTCTGCCAGCTTCACGCCAGTTAAACGGATGCATCCTTTTATTATCTAAATGTATTAATATACAAGCACTATGCATCAGCAGACAGAAGGTAAAAAC
>JAYRBT010000038.1:1268272-1295649 GCA_036023395.1 Myiotriccus ornatus
CATCCGTCTCCCTAAAACATATCTTCCAGTTCTGTGTGCCATGTTTACAAACCCACATATTAAAATTATTTTTTAAAAACCGTAACTTAAAGGCACTCGGGTTTGTTTTGCTTTGGTTTTTTTTTAAATAAATGCTGTAAAGACTCTCTCACTGCAGACATCCTACCTGAAAAATAACACAGAACTGGATTCTTTGCTGTCTGTGTTTCCATTCTGCAGACAAAAAATTCGCTGTGCCAAAACGTTATCGCTATAAAGCCATACTTTGCCTCTTCCTAAAAACTTTGGAAGGCCGGACAGGCTGGGGGAAGGGAAGGAGTTCTTGGACGCTACCAAAAGGCTGGTCTATCCTTCTGTTTTCTCGCAAGAGCAGTACCGTTCATTTCACCCAAGCGTTACTATTACTATGCATATTATTAATAATTAACAGTTTCATGCCTTTCCCCACGGTTTCATTTAATCTTTTGGGGTGCCTTTATGCTCAATTCTCTTCTGATTTAGCGTTTTGCATACGTTTCCCCCCGATCTGTTATTTTAGGGGAAAAGCTGCATCTGTGAGGGGTTTGGTATGTTTAGGGGGGTGCCTGACTCTCCCATTCCTTCGTCTCCTACCGTTTCCGTCTCTCCCCTGTCTATAGCCGAGCTGATGGCCGGTGCTTCGCTTTTGGTTCTCCGATCCATCTCGTCGATGACCCCGTGCATCTCCGAGCCGGAAAGACTGTGGAAAAGCATCGCTGAGGAAGCAGAGGAGGAGGGCCCGAGTTGCTGTTGCTGCTGACAGTTGTCGGGGTCCCTGCAGGAGCCCAGAACTTGCATTAACCGGAGCCCTCCCCCATGCATCTAGCACGGTCGCCCCGTCTGTCCTCGGGCACCGGGCTGTTCCCCCGGCAGAGCTCTCCGGAGCGCGGCGCAGGCACTGGTCCGAGCTTTCGGGGGGATGGGGCGCAGAAAAGGCGGGCGCAGGGGCTGAGGGAGAGGGGATAACTGGTGGTGTGAGCTTCGGGGCTTGGATCTAGTCTGTTGCGCGGCCCCGGCACATCCCTCTAGGAGGCTTCTTCACTGCTCATTGCCCCAGGTGCAGTCCCAGGCTTTATGCTCTGGCCCAGCTGGTAGAAGGCTGGGCAGGTTTACGGTTGGGAGGGATTAATAAATAATAGAAATATAAAAAAAAATTAAGCCATCTTCGGTGAAAAATAAATAATAATTGAAAAAAAGAAATAACGACAAGCCCCCTACATCGTACTGTGCGAAATTTAGAGGAGGAAAGCGAGGGAGAGGGAGGCTGCAGCAGGCGGAGAGCAGGCTGGTGCTGCAGGGAGGCTGGGGCGGGTGCCCACCGTACGCACTCACAGTCCAGAGGGCTGGCAGCGGCGGCAGCTCAGGGGCAAAGTTTGCTCCTTCCCCCGCTCCTCCCCCAGCCCGGTGGAGCTCATTGGGAAAAGAAAAAGCCAAGGGGAAGGAGGGAGAGTTGGACGGGCACCAGATGGGACGGGCACTCGCGGCCCCCCTCTCTCCTTAAAGCGGCGCGGCCCGCGGGCCCGGGCGGGAGCGCGGCCGGAGCGGCGGGGCTGGAGCGGCGGGGCTGGAGCGGCGCGTCTGCGGCGCGGGCACCGCGCGGGTCTCCGCGCCTTTTCTACAGCCCCGCTGACATCATGTCCTGCCCCGCCGCCATTGGCTGCGCCCGCCCGGGCCCCCGCATGTGCTCGGGGCCGGGGCTGGCCCCGCACCGGCCCCGCACCGGCCCCGCCGGCCGGGCACTGCCGCGCCCCGCGGCCTCGGGCCCCGCGCCCGGGCTGGCCTTGGGCACCCCGTGACCCTCGGCGACGTGTGGCACCGTGGCGTGACAAAGAGCGCGTGGGGCAGAACACAGCGAGGGACAAGGAGCGGTCAAAAGTTTGCACCGCTGTGAGGTCACGGTGCCCCAAACATCCGTGACCAGCCGAATGCACCCAACAACCCTCTCGTGACGAATACTCAATGTTAGAACATCATAATTTGAGTCATCCCGGTTCGTGGAGCCTTCCGCAGACCTGGGCCTCACGTTATCTGTCGTTTCCAAGTACACTGTAAGAAAACCAGGCCAAGAAGGTCTCTGAACTTGAGGAGAAGCTTCAGGAAGTCTCCAGAAAAGACAAAGTACGCAGGGAGACTGTTCATGATGTCTTAAATATTTATCCAGGAGGTGGGTAGTGAGGAAGGACTAATTAGTATTAAAGATGTCAAATATCACACTTCTAATGACGTTAAAAAGGTAGCACAATGGAAGGTGAATGTGAATGCACTGTGAGATCATGAGACTCGCTGCCTCATCATGACTTTGAGCTCTTACATCACTCAGGTGGTGTGTTCTGGCAGAGCCATTTGCCTCTTACAGGTGTTGCATGGTCGGGGCTATCCTTGCTAAAACTGCGATGACTCTGTTTGTAGTCAAACTTTGCTGTGTTTATGTGTTCTGTTCTTACAACAATCGAGGCTTTTTATCATCTTTCTGTTGAGATTGCTCTGAGTAGTTAAAGACACTTGCATGTCACTGAGGAGAACAAAGTGTCTCTTGTAGAAATGCATATGAAATAGCCACAAGACCCCTCAAGAAATCATACAGAATGCAAGCTAATTTGGCATCTGTGGGAACTATCCAAAGACTGTCCTAAAATCAGACCTTGGAAACAATGGAAGTTCATGTTTGAATTCAGATTAGAATTCTGCAGCACAATTAGAGGCACTGTGCGGTATTTATCTTGATAAAATAATCTTTCCCTTTCTCTGTAAAGTTGTGAGACATTTCCCAGCCCTGTCTGTGCTGGGAGATTTGGCTCCAGGAACAGGGTGGGACATTGGCCACCGGACACCACGTACCACCGTGGGACACCGCTGGGTTATCTTCACTCAAGCAATTTGCTGTACATATCCTCACCCACAGCTCTGCACCGCACTGTCCTTAGATGTTTTAATACCAGATTAATTCCCCATCACGGAATTGATTACGTACTTTTTGCAGTTAAGGAAGGTCATGGATTTTGTACAGTCTATCTGACACTGCTAATTATCAAAAAGATTTTAGATATTTAACAGCATCAAAATACAGTATTTTATGTTATAGAATTACCTCAGTGGATGGAACCAATAATACCAAGAGTACATGGAAAGAGTATGGCGTGACCTCCAGTTCACAGGCTATCTCTGATTCCCTTCCTAATGGATATACAAACACAAGAAGACATCCAACCCTTGCTACCAAAACACAAGGAGAGTAACAGAATGTAAACATAAAGCTGCTAATGTATACACTGACACTTGAATGACATTTACATTGTTCAGAATGAAATCCAGGATACTCTTGAATAATGAGCAACAGAGAAATTGCCGGAGCAAAATCGTCTTCGGAATGAGACGCGGGCTCATTTGAAACGAGAGTTTTTTCATTAGAAAAATGGTGCAGCTAATAATAAAGTCTTTTAACCTGTATTTTGTTATAGGTGACAGGTGAACAAATCACAGGTCTTGAGTTTCTCTACCCTGCCTCTCTTGGTAACGTCATCTCCAGTACCATCTGCTACCTACCAGACAAACAGACCAACCACATAATGAGGTACCAGCTTCCACCCAGCTACCGTGACTAAATCAGAACAAAAGATTCAACGCCTCCTTCAACAAAGGAACACAAGTCTAAGCTGTCTTTGCTAATTGCTGGGTTTCAGGTTGTCTGTTACAGATTTTAAGTGAGCTGCAAACTTCTATCAAATACTTATAGCTGTTGGATAACGGTACTAAGAATAAAAGATAAATGGAAGCAAAAGGTAAGAAAGAAGAGAAGAAAGCTTAGAAAATAAGTAACTACTTATGGTAATTTAAAGGCTGTGGAATAATATAAACATGAAAGACCAGGGGGCAGAGTGATTGATATCTCATATGTTTTCGATGCCCCTACGGTTATTAGACTGCAATATATGGGAACATACAATAAACTATGAATTAAAATGTAATTGTAGCTTCAGGCATCTTCTTCATTGTCTGCTGTGGTGTTATGTCTTCATGCACCGTGATTGACAAGGTGTAATTAATCATCTTACTCAGTTGTAAATATGGGCACCCTTCACAGTAGGCATCAGGAAGTGTGTACCAGCAAAGGAAGCAATAGTTGACGCTGAGATACCATTAAATCAAAATCAGAGCGCGTATATGTTCAGAAATGTGTGTTTGGTGTGATGCTGTTATCGTTTATTTCTAAAATACTGTACCAACAGATTTACTTGATTTGCAAGTTAACTACAACATTAACTGGTTTTATTTATTTTGTCTCTTCTTCATTTTTATAGGCAATGATGTTGTTCTCCTAAAATGTGAGACAGTTTGCTTCTCGTCAGCAAGCGGAGCTCAGCTCAGCTCTTGCTCTGCCCGGGTTGCTGCAGACAGACCAGCAGCTTCAGAGTCAGCTGCTCCATGGACTGGCCTGAAACGGTCCCAGGGAATTATGGCTCCATTCATGGATCACTTTCTGCACTTCAACAGACTGAGTTAGACACTTTGGGTCATTTTAAAGTGAAAGAGAATAATGAAGTTATCTTAACAAGAAGCATTGTTCTGTTTAAAAACAGGACGTATCTTGTCGCCATTGCTGTCCCTTAATTGTAAATTGAACATCTTTTTAAGGATTTTTTTCCGTAGTCCAGGGCAAGAAATATTTTATATCTGTTTCTGTTTTGAAACGATTGCTATCCTTATCTAGTGATTGCAGAGATGGTGTCTGAGTCATGGGAAATGGAAGTGGTTTGTCTCAGGAAGATTTGGTGGTATGCGTGTTTTCGATGCACGTAGAGCTGCTGAATGAATAATTGGCCCCCTATTTAATGTCCTCTGCTTTAAAGCTGTCTGGTACATTTGCTGTTTAAAAAAATGTCTTTCAAAGCTGTTAAATATGTAACAAAAAGAGGTTGCTCTCCCCATTCTGACGTGAACAAAGCCATACAGTGAGGTGCCCGAGGTACTTCCAGCATGGCACTAATTACAAACACAATCATAAATGGAGATTTGCAAAGTTCTCCAATTCCATTTCTCTGCAATGCCAGCTGATGAGTGTCTGATAAAGGCATGCAGGAAAAACATCTGTCCAGGAATTAGCTATTAAATATTAAGCCAAGTATTTTTCAGAGAGCATGGGATCTGTTGGATCTATAATTCCACCATCTACCCCTGATGGAATAAGATCTCTGGCTGTCTCCGAAGCAAACCGAGCTTAAAACAGGAGCGCGCTCTCAAGAAGATGATCGACTAAGAATGTGCTTTATTTTGATTTGAAAAACTGTCAATCACAGATAGAAAAGACCAAATAATATTATTATATAATACTGGCTAATTGTATTTGTCTGGTAAACCAGGAAAGCGCAGGAAAGGAGAATAATACAGTTCAAAGGGAAAATACTGCAAAGGTTTTGCCCAGATGTTGTGCTGAAATTGTTTGTCACTGGTACAAGCAATCCACTTCGGAGGAAAACACAAGCACGTATGTATAGATGTGAGGGAAAATAAGATGTCCAGTGTCTCACACATTCCAGTTTATATAGCCACAGCTATTTAAACAATTCCAAAACTGCCTCTACGGGTGTCAAAGAGGGAGGGAAATCTTCAACCACATGATCTTCTCTCCAGAGTCCTGTTAAATCCACTGAACTTAAAACAGAACAAGAAGTGTGAAATATGGGTTTGAACATGTTATGTCAGAAATGTAAAGGTTGGAAGCCTTTTTAGTAACCGATATTAATATTGTATTAAATGTTATGAAAAGGTAGGTGTTGGGGAGAAGGGCTGGGCTCATGTGCAATTTTGTCAAGGTTTTTATCTGTGATTATGATTCCAGATGTATCTATTCCCTGAGGAGAAAAATGAAGTAAAGTTGGCATGTGACATGTGTTTTAAGGTGTTTGGCTCAGTTTCCCAAAGTGATGACAAAATGTTCATTTTTATTACAGTGAGTTGGTAAAGAAAATACGATTCTGAAGGTCAGTAGCTGTGCATTTAAGATAACTGGAGTTTTATTTTGGGGAATACACTTTTTTGGTGGTGTGCTTAGATCTGGTTGCCTGACAGGCACCTACCACAGTAAATAAAGTAAACAGAATAATGTTTACAAAACACAGAGTGGTAATTACCAGAAATTTGGTAAATCTCACGCACAGAATACAGCAAAGATTGCAAAAATGGCTCTTTTGGGATCTAGTAGTGTTGCTGCTTCTTAATAATGTTTTTTTTTATCTGTTTACTACACACTAATCTTTCTGCCCTATAGTTACAGCTCAAGTTAGTGTGATAAGGTCCTTTGTAGGAAGGCGTTTTTCATGCAAATGGACAGATTTTTTAACTTTTTTTTTTTTTTTGAAACAAACTGGGGAAGGTATTCTTTGTGGGGAACAGCGTTTCCCGAAGGGGCATTCAGAGTCGGGGGGAGCAAGCTGGCTGTGGCTGCCCCGTGCCCCTCCCCGCAGCCCGTGTGTGCAGCAGCGCCGGCACTGCCAGCAGGGCACCCCGGGCTGCAGCGCCGCAAACACTCCCTCATAAACATTTTACAAGTTCCACCTCCACCAATCCGCGAGGGCTGCGAGCCTGCCCTGATTGGGTGTCCCAGGGATTTGGTAAACACGGCTACACAACAAAAACAAGGTTTGCAGAGGAAGGGCTCCAATGGCATTGCCTCCTTTGAATATTCAGAGCCTGAGAATATGATTAATTCCATATTTCATAAGTAAACTCCCCCAGCCCTGCATCCCATCTGCAAATATTCAGAGTGATGTGCTCAATACATTCCTTTTCTGTTCTATAACCACATTTCTTTGTGAATTTAACCACATCAGAAAGCATTTCAGATTTCTAACACAAATATTCAATGCATTTAATGTAAGGAAGCTTCCTTTATTGGAGGTGATTGGGAACATTTTGTATTTTATAGGTATATTTAAGAGGTTAGCAGTAGGGGGGAATCGTCTGTGGAAAATCTGTCTACAGCTGAAATTTTTAGATGCAGAAGTGTTGCTGAAATGTCTAATACATTCACATTCTTTTGTTAAGTAGCTTATGGGACTATCCTCTTAGCTACCAGATACCCAACCTCCCCCCCCTTTTTTTTTTCTTTAAAGTCAAATAACATTCCTCCTTTTCCCCCCCTTATTTGTTATTTTCAGGAGTTCATACTTGTTTGGGTTTTTTTTGTGTACAATTAGAAGATTTTCATTTTCATGGGCTTTTTTACTTTTTTCATCTACAATTTGGTTGTTCTTTTCAGTGATCCTCTGCAACTTTATTTTACCCTTAGTGCAAGCAGAGAAGCTTCTCATTGGCTGGTACCTTATCGATAATGATTTACAAGTTTTCCCAGATTAATTTTCCATGGTGTAATTTTTCTCCAACACAACATAGCTCAAATTATAGAAGAGAATGCCAAAGGTTAACGTATTTTATAATACAATTTAGAAATTCATTTTTGAAGTCCTTGTGTTTATATTTTAAATTTAGAATCCCATTTATACTTCAGTATCAGAAAAATAATGTGGACAGTTTGAAAATTAGCAGTGTGGTATTTTCCAGCCACTGAAACGTGCCTGCCTAACGAAGGCAGAAGACTTGCTCACTAGATTTATTTTAAAGCAGTGCTTTTAGATATTCATAAATTAAAATGGCAGTTTTCAATGAGATACTTATTACTATTTTATTTGATATTTGCAAGATACCTGACCATTTAATATTTATCCTTTATTTCTCTGAGCTGATCTAATTGTACCTCTCTCTTTTGCATTTATTTCTCTTTGCAAACACTACATTATTCACTCTCTCCTGTGCTTATTAAACAGTGCCACCTGCACCAAATGAAACAAAGCTTCTCCATCAATCTATCCCAGCTAAAGAACCCCGACTATATATTATAATTAATTGAAGCTCAATTGAACACTTGAGTCTGAACTAGATACAGTAACCTGAAAAAACATTAAAAAAATTAGGATGTACTTTAAAGAAATCTTTTAAATGAAAATGTTCACTCCAAACCGATAACCTAACCTTGTACCAAGCACTCTTCATCAGCTCTGCACAGTACCTCAAGTAGCAATTAGCAGGTCCTTTAATTAATTAACTATTCCCTGTACATCACAGGGATTTTTGTGGCACTAACGTCATCCTCCAGAAGTGAATACCCAATGCAGTCAATATTTTGTCACTGCGAGCCCTTCTCTGGAGTACCTGAATGCCCCGCGCCTGGCGGAGCGGCAGCAGAGCCCGCCGCAGGTAGGGACCAGCCGCGAGCCGGCGGGGTGGGCTGGGCAGGGGGCGCGGGGCTGTAGCGGGGCCGGGCCGAGCGGGCAGCGCCGCCCGGGGCGCACGGGGCAGCGGGGGCGAAAGGCGCGGCCGCAGCCCGGGAACGGGATCCTCCGGCGGAGCCGGGGGCGCTCTGCAGTCCCCAGGGCGGGGGGCTCTCCCGCCTGCCCCTCGCTGCCCCTGCCCGCGCCCACGCATCCCCGAGTGGCGGGTCACACGCGAGGGGTGAGGGGGCGCTTCCCACCAATCCGGGACGCTGCGCAAACTTTTACACCTCGTCACGGCTGAGCGCTTCCACTGGCATTCTCATTTGGGGAAATATTAAGTCGTTTTAAGGGAATTGCCATCTGAGGATGAGACGCGAGATACGTATTGCTGGTTTGAAGATTTACAAAAGATGCAGTATGTAAATTTGTTTATATAAATATGTATAAGATATATCACAGTATGAGGCTCTGTGTGTGTGGATGAACATATGTGTGTGTATCCATCCCTCTATTTGCAGATTCAGACACAGACATATGTTATCATTTCTTAGAGGCAAATATCTGCAGAAATAATTCTTTGTGTTCAGTGGTTTTCTTGAGTGTGGGGTAAGTTTCTCTTCAGAGACTTCTGTGTTCAGGAAAGATCTTGTGAATGTAATGTACAGCATAATGAAATCAAATAAAGTATGCCTTGTATGATTTTGCAAGAATTATACATTAGCACTCTCTTTCAACATGTGTAATATTTTGAATTATGGAACCAACTTTATAGATAGTTTTAAAATAATAAATAATATATATGATAGACTTGTAGAAATAGACACTGTAGAAATCTTAAGAAAGAAGAAAAAATTATTATTAAAATAATTTGAGATATCTGCCAACTGATAGTAAAATTTAAAACCCCATCACATTTAATTTGAACTCTTCGTGAGGGATAATGTGTATTCAGTTACTGAAAGATAGTAACTGATTCCAGTAAAATTTGCTATTTTGTAAGAATAAGTAAATTTCCATTTCCACCCCATGGACTCTTCTGCATCACAGTTCCTGCAACTTCAGTTAAAAAATTTTTGGCATGAGCAAAATATAAGTAAAAATATAAAGATCAACTGACAAGTTATGATTGTATCTCTGTTTTTGCTGTGTAAATCTGCTCTTATCAATAATTCACTATTCATGTTCTACAAAGACTCCGTCTTTACATTTTTAATTAGCACTTACAATTTTACAAAGGTAATTAGAAAAAGGGAAAAACTAATCTCTGTACTCAGAGTCCCTATGTCACAATTTACTCCACATTTTTTCCAATAGCTTTGGCAAATGAATACTCTGTTTTGATCCATCAATCTCAAACAAAGGTGGGCTCCGATGCAATTTTTCACTGTTCATTTCCCTGACCCTTTTGGGATATAAGGATGGTGCACAAATACTTAACTGGCTGATCAATAGCCATTGACCGTTCGGAGCCCTCGTACCCTAACAAGCACAGCTTGATCATGTATATTTGATCATGTAAAATTTCAAAGCACCTTGAGACAGCCCAGCAAGTCTTGCCATGGCAGCTTTGTGCTGTTTCCTGAAGCACATCTTTGCCATGATTTAGCTTTACCATTAATGGAAACTTCCTGCTCGTACATTTGATGAGGCTCGAGATCATGAATTTCAGGGTTATATACCCACAGTATTTCATAGCTATGGCAAACATAAACCACCATCCTAACATTTTAGGATAGCAAACTGTGGATGTGCCTATGGATTCAAAGGACCCCAGAGTGCAAATTTAAAAAGCCCTATCGTTATAAATCTTGCATTCCTGTTAAGTGTTGGCATGCACGTTACACTGAGGTGTGTTAAGTTTATCTTAGTGGGAAAATTGCAGTAAAAACCTTTCCCTTGATATCCTTTCAAATACATCTTCACATATGTACAAAATAAAAAAATATTCGAGTTCACAGCTGTGTTAGCTCTCTGCCTTATTAATACCATGGAAAGAGATAAAGATCTAAGCAAAAAACATTTACAGTGAAAAATGGCTTTGCAGAGCTTTATTATCATTCGTAATTCCACCTCCAGTGTTTTTCATATAGGAATTTCAGTTTATCATTAAAATATAACACTGATGCTACATTTGTATAGCTGCCTTTTCTGCTTATAATCATAATGTTTATTCTAACTTTCTGGGCTTATTATTTTAGACAGATATCAGTTTAATTAGCTTAAGCTGTCATACTCTAATAAATACAGACGGGTTGCCTGGTTCGGGAGGAGGAAGGTGGCTGCAGATTTCAGGAGCAGAGACAGTTAATGCTTTGTACATTATCATGTAAACAACAAAAGGACCAAAATAATTACCTGATAAACTTTCAATTTCTGACTCTCCCCTATATGCTTTCTGACCAATTTTTCTATAGAAAATCCATTCAAATTAGGCAAGTCCTCTAAATATCTGCAGCATCTGCTGGTTCAGACACCTTCCTTTATGCAGAGTACCATTTTCATATGATAATACATGTAATATGATATAGAATGACAGAATGCATGACAGTTGCCCATAATACATAGAAAGTCACTCAAAGGACAGAAGCGACATTTGGATAATTAGCATCCATTGGGCAGTCAATCATGCGAATAGAAAAAACTGCACAAAACCCACAATGGAGTTAGAAAACAAAAGGGACCCCAGCCAGTCTCAGGATTAACTGCTCTAAAGCGATCTAAATGCTTTTGTATCTAAAGAACTGAGGCTCCCAGGGCTGCCCTGTTCCCCTCTAGATACCCAGGGAACTAATTGTGGCGATCAAAGTTAAAGCATTCTCTCTTCTTTATAGACTGCTAAATACACAGAAAAATTATTTCTCCATTCGTGTTCATTAAACTATTTTAAAGTTAAAAAACTGATGCCACGTTCTTTTGCCAAGTGAAATGAGCTGGTGTATTGAGATTGTCCTGCTTTTATGAGAATACAACAGCCCTTTTAATTTAAACTCTGTCTTTGTTTGATTAATATTATTTTGCTGTTGTCCAGTCTGCTATCTCTTTCTTTTTGGATAATGAAGGCAATTGCCATTAAAAACTCTTGTGTGAGAAAAACCTGGAAACAGGAATAGAAATAATAATGATAATAACAAAGCCCATTAACAAAATTAAGCAGGAAAGGTCGCACAATTTCTTAGTAACTGCCACTTTATAAAAATAAATAAAATATTTTGTCACTCAATATATGCAGCTCAGAATATTTCCTTTCCCCAGATTAGGTGGAAGATGAGGGCAGCCTCCTGTAAAGCTCCATCTACCAGAAGAGAGAGAGAAAGAGAAGAGATACAGAGAGAGCCCCAGGATGTGGAAAGTCATGAAAATACCTACCCTGGAGACAGTATTCCCATAGGATCCTTTTCATACAAATTCCAACTTGCCTAATGCCCTTAATGAATGAAATAAAAAGAGAATTCAGAAAGGCCCATGCTGATGGCTCCTGCTGGAAAGTGTGTGGTTTAAGGCATAGCTGCAGCAGTTCTGGGAGGGAATCGGCTCCGGTCCCCATCAGCCAGGCAGACGGGAATCACTGGGGCGAAATCTTCCCCCTCACACATTTGCAATTGACTGGAAATAACATCACGACACCTTGGGATAATTGACGCCTTCTTACCTTTCGTTGTCCTTTGTAATTAATATTGGTAGATCTAGAGGTTTCTCCCAGGCACAGATAAGAGGAAGGTGGAAGGGGTGGGGAGAGAGCGCGTGTGTGTGCGTGAGTGTGTGCGTGAGTGTGTGCGAGAGAGAAGGAGGCAGAGGGAAGGAGAGCGCAGAGAGAGGCTTTGGTTGTGTCTCTGCTTGGGGAATGGTGTGCTGGTGGATTTGTGTGGATGTGCACTGGGGGCTTTGCAAACCTCTGGAGTTCTAAAGGCAAGACAGAAAGTGAGCAGTAGGATGAGCTGGATCTCCCCTGCCAGTCCTTACAGAGTTTCGGCAGCTGTGACCTTCAACCCCTTTGCTGAGTGTGAGCCCCACCTTGAGCCCCTTGCCCAGCTGCTGTGCCAGCTCCACACGGGGAGCGGGGACAGGGACAGCCCAGGGAGGGAGGCAGGGAGAGATTGAGATCAGAAGGGCTTTTCGCCCAGTCAAATGGGCCTCTGGTGACAAATCAATCACGGCCCCTTCAAGCCAATGGTGCTGCCAGTCTGCAGCTCCCCAACCCTGCCCAGCCTCCCCGGCTCTGCTGCATGACACTCAGCTGATCAGGGGGGCTCCTCTCAGGGCAGGGCTGCTTTTCACAGCTTCCCTTGGTCATTAGCAGCATTCCCTCTCCATCTCCCTCTTGCTCTGCCTTTACCTACCATCTATCTATTAAATATTGAAAACTAATAATAGAAGGGGGATTGTGACAGGCAGCAACACTTGTAAATACGTTGGTAGCTGCTTTTCTAAAAGGGCCCAGATTTATTTATTTGGTTGGTTTTATACATTAGGAAGAGCTACCTGTTCTCCTGTAAGGAGGCGATGTGATCAATATAATCAGGGACAAAGAAAGGAGGCCCTACAAGATGCTCACTGCACCTCCTCCTTCCCTTTATTTTACACTAATAAAACTGGCTTCAGGGATTTTTCTCCCACTACACCCATAAGAGGGGAATTGTTTTTCAATTATCTTTTCCTGCAGACATTGGTTAAAATACAATTTTAG
Source organism: Myiotriccus ornatus (assembly GCA_036023395.1). Taxonomy (NCBI): domain Eukaryota; kingdom Metazoa; phylum Chordata; class Aves; order Passeriformes; family Tyrannidae; genus Myiotriccus; species Myiotriccus ornatus. The sequence goes on from JAYRBT010000038.1 coordinate 1,281,242, forward strand.
GTCCATTTTGAAGCTATGAGGCAGATCCTTAGCTGGAACAAATTTACATTGCTACTGAAATTCTTGACTTTTCAACACAAAATTGCTACTACATCCCAGTAAGTACTTCTTTCAATACTGGCTTTATCCCAAATATCTGAAAAATATTTTAAAGCAGTTAAAGAGAGAAATAGTAATATGAGTGTTTAAAGTTTAGGAAGAACAAAGTACTCTTACAGGTTTTGTGATCTTAGGAACTGCATTCTCTGTTTCCTCCTCTCTCCCTTCCTTGCCACCCCCTCCCCGAATCCCTAATACAAAGGGTAAAAAATCAAAATGAGGTCTTAACAGAGCATGTATTGCTCTGTCTTAGTCCTTTCTAACCTTAATCCCTGGAATAAAATCCTCCTGCAGCCAAAGGAAAACCAGAGTGTTGCACATCAAGGAGAAGGGAGCGGTCCCTCCTCATCCTTGCCCACCTCCAGTGCCAACCTCTTGGCTCAGAGCTCTCCCGTCCCGCAGCCAGAGAGGGCAGTGCACGTTTGGACTGCCAACTGTAGGTGCTGGCCATCCCGCAGCAAGCGGCCAGCGTGCCGCGGGGTGGCAGGGAGGGCGAGGGACACGGGCAGGACGGAGCTGGCTCTCCCAGGCTCTGCAAGGAGAGCCGGGGCGAGATACAGCAGCGTCAGAAATGCAGCACAATACGCTCAGCAATGTGTCCTTGTCTCCTGCCTGCCGGGAGGGAACTGAGCCCCAGTGAAGTGGAGTGCATTCAGGCAGCAGTGTGGGGTGCTCCACAGCCCGGAGCTGGAGAGTGCTCGGGCTTTATCTTCAAAGCTGTCCTGTCAAATACAAGGTCTTTTAAACATCAGAGGGAGAAAGTTTCTGACTCTGAAGGGTTCGTTTTCCTCTCGGTTTTGCTCTGTCAGAAGTTAAGCCCACCCAACCCCCACAGTAAGCTGGCTCTGGGATTGCTGCCCTGCTCCTTGCCCCGTGATTTGGGGGTGCTCGTATGGAGCAATCTCGATTTGCTCACTGTTTGTTGAGTTCAGTTTTCTTCATGTTAGTTCTTTCTTCCATCTCGTGTGTCTTGAGGCTTTTGCTGTGTGGCAGTGAATCGAATCTTATGAACTTAAAAGAAAATTGTGGCTGGGACCTGGAGAATATTCATCTGTTGCAGAAAATGCTGAAGTCTGAACATGTGAGAATTGAACTAATGAGTTTTCCCCTCATTCCAGTCCCTCAGTCTCTTTTTTAGCCATACCTTAATTGCAGTGTTTTCTGACAAAATGATCTTAGGTCCTAAAATTTTAAATGTGTGTCTTCATTTCATTGCTTATACTTCATTCTACCAACACAATAAAAGAAATTAAGATGATTTACAAAATAATGTGCCTTTCTGTCATCTTACTGTCAATAAATAAGTACTACACCTAAATCTAGTTGATTTCTAAAATGAAAATTCATTACATTTCTGGAAACTTGAACAATCAGCTCCATGCATTTTAATTAGATTGTCTTGTTTTTTCATTTATTACTAATACAGTCCTCTTAACTATGATTTATTTGTTAAACAAAGTGCCATAATCCGTCACTTATTCATCTTAATTTCAGCAAAATTAAAGTAGTCGCTGTTATATTACACCTAATTGCACTTGCAATGAAAAGAACGGAGATGTTAATCAAAATAAATTGAAGATAAACAATAAAATCATTAAATCTTTGCTGCAGTAAGTGTAACTAATCAGTTTTGACTTGAAGCGACCGAACACAAATAATGAATCTGTCAGTGAAGACGCGCTCATTAAATCCAGCCCGGCCCGCTCGGGTCCCGCAGGCAGCCCCGCACCCCGGGCTCTGAGGGGACAGCAGGGACACCAGGGGACCTGGGACAGGCTCAGGGTGCCCACACAGGGCCCCGTGGTGAGGCCAGGATGCCAGGGCAGGTCTGCAGGAACTGCGGAGAGCACCGCGCCAGGGACACCAAACACCCTTTGTTTCATTCAGCACCAGCAGGTCAGAGAGTGGAAACGGGGGGGAAAGGGCAAGGAAACCCAGAAACTCAGGGAGAGGAAGCACTTGGGTTTAAAACTTACTAGAACTACTAGTCTGACAGCAGACCAATGAAGCTGGCATTGTGTTAAGTAATGTATGCTAAATGATATGCTTTGCACCAGTCCAAGATGCTGATTACAGCCCTGTGCCATCCCCACGGGGCAGGGACAATGCCTGGATTAGCAACAGAAGCTGTTCATGGACTCATTGTCCTTCCACCAGTTACCACTTCTGGCCTCCCCACCTCATTACAGGGCCCAAAATGGTCACTCCAGCTATTTCCAAGTATGCTGGTACCCTGGCAAGGAGTCCTGTGTCTGAGCAGCCTGGTGAGCTGAGCTAGAGCAATCAACACGTCCTACTTCAGCTTTTACATTGTTTACTTAATGATTTCAGTTTCCCCAGTGGAGTATTTGGGAGAAATCATTGGTGAGCAGGAATTTACATGGCAAGGAGCAATTTCTCTTAAAATAGTTTTGTGTGCTGCGCTTTTTTGTGTGACCTGAGCCAGCACCGAGCGCAGGCAGAACACACAGGCAGTGGCCTTGGCTTCAGTCACTCTGAACCAGATCGTTATTTTCCTGAACAGTTATCAGTTCCTAAATGGAAGATACTGGTTTGTATTTTTATGTTTTCCCTCCCTGTATTTTATCAGTAATTTCGCTTATTTACAAATCTTACTGTCCTTTGTCTAAAGCATTTACTTAAGCGATATAATTCAGTTTAACATGTTGATCAGCACGAAGGATGTCTGCCTTGCTCCCGGAATCACAACACAACCAATTAACATTTCACAATGCTAACGCTTTCTACTGCTTTTTGAACAGTGGTCACTACAAATAATACAGGGATAGTTTAACAATTAATATGCTCGAGCTTGAGTACCTCAGGGACTTACACATAATTTTAAGTTTATTTTTTATTATCTTTGGGTAAGAAACAGCAGAAGGCTAATTTCAGCTCAGTTTTCTTCTTTCTTTCTCTGGGTATAGTTCATATTCGGGCCATACCAAAAGACAATGATCAGGGGGCAACAAGGTTTCACAGCCCAAATTCAGGGCTGGATGACTACTGAACAAATCTTTTCCCCTCTGCCTTTTTCATGCTAGTGAGATTTGATATCTGTGAATAATAACCTTTTAAATAAAAAGTCTAGCTGGTGGACCTTACATTTAGTTTCTGTTCTGCATCTTTCCAGCATTTATAATGCTTAACTTGGGACTTGACGTCTCTCAAGGCGCTCATTTGGAATGATTTATATGGGCTTTGTTAGTTCAGTAGCAGGTGGGTAATTCCAGAAATTAAATATTACCTGTTTTTTTACTGATATAACTATAAGCACTTAACAGAAGTAGTAAATATTACTATTACTAATTTCTAGAAAAGGCAATAAAAATACAGACTGAAAAGTGGCTGGAAGAATAGGAACCAGGTAACGATAAAAAATTACCCAAAGGATGGAGCTGATCCTTCATTAGTCAGAAACTCCTACTGACTGCAGTGAAAATCTGCCCTGAATGGAAACCATGGAGGGCTCTGGAGCTGTGGAGTGGCCTGTGCAGAGTTAATTTGGGAATCTTATTGCTCAGGACCGAACCCTGCCAAGTGAAGCCCCTGTGCTGCCTGGGGGTGCCAGTGCAGGAGAAGGTCTCTTTTCCTTCACCCAGGCTGCACCTTTTCTGTAGCCAGGGTGCTGCAGCATTCAGGCTTCTCAGGGTACTACCTTTGTTGGTACTTTCTTTTGTTGTCGGCTTTGTTTTGTTTTGTTTTTATGTGAAGTGTGTTGAACATTCTTCAAGTAAAATGCACTTTCAAACCAGAAGCACTGACCATCCACAGTGAGGAACCTGAATGACAAGCAGTGTGTACACAGTGATTAAGGAATGAATAGGGAAAGCCTGCAGAGCAGGAAAGATGGAAGGAATTGTCTTTAGTCCCATTCTGAACAGCAGATGATGGCGAGGTATCTACGAAGACATTTCAAGAAGACAAAGTGAGATTTCAGTTCAAACAGAAGACAGGTTTGGAATAAATAAGTGGATTTGACAGTTGGCAACATAGGGATGATAGTGAATCTGTGTTTGACTACGAGATTACACCAAAATAAGACTGAATTGGAAGGGGGAGAAGGCAGCAAAAATATAACTACGCTAAATACCTTCAGAGAGCTGGAGATGTGATGTCAGGATGAAGGACAAATGAAGAAATTATTAGAGATGCAACTGAAGAACCATGAAAAGACAGGGGCAGGGAAATCAAGAGGGCAAGATGTCAAAATCTAGAACTGAGTCAACAATTGTGAATGAGGAAATGTAAAAGAATGAGATTGGAATGGTAGTTGTCAGCTGTATCAGAGAGGTGTGGGCTGTGCACGATCAGACTAACGCAGGTGCTCACCATTGGACTGATGGTCTGTGTGCGCGTACGAGAGCCAGTGCTGGGTTTATAACCCTCCCACAGACGGCCACACTGCCCTGGGGTTCCACCTGGGCAGCACCAGGCTGCAGGCCAGGCAGTGACCGCAGGGAGCAGCACACCTCCCACCGCCGACACCGGGCAGTGAGGGCAGGGAGCAGCACACCTCCCACCGCTGACACCGGGCAGTGACCGCAGGGAGCAGCACACCTCCCACCACTGACACCGGGCAGTGACCGCAGGGAGCAGCACACCTCCCACCGCTGACACTGGGCAGAGAGGGCAGCAAAGCAGGGAGATTCTTCGGAAACAGAAACAAAGTCAGCTGTGCCAGAATGTAACGTTGAGTGTAACAGTGTGACAGCTCAGAGTCTTGACAAAGGAACAGAACTCATTTGAGTGCCGGGACCTCTCAGTTATGGAACGTTAATTACACAAAGTGGAGCAACATGTGCTTTCCCAAGAAATGCTGCACATTCCCTTTCTGCAAATGTTTTTCAGAATTTGCTATGCTTTATTTCAATAAACTACTGGATTTACTACCGCTTTTTCCATTACCACTTTCTAACAGTTACTAAAATTTCCTGTAACAGATTTCACTTTGCACAAAGAATTAAAATTGAAGCTAGCAATGTGAAGTTTTGACACTGCAAAACAGACAGTCCTCTCCTCAGACAAAACCCAAAGGTCCTAAAGTCCTTCAGGAGCTTTGTGGCCTATGACCAAGTGTGCAATAGAGAACACAAAGGTGGGAAAATTCATGTCTTTGCTCGTCACCTTCTACCATCCTTAAGTTTCTTTCCAACAGTTCTTGGTTATCTTATAGATCACCACTGATGCAAAAACATCAGTCACTAAGGTTCACTTTACAAACCCCAGAACTTTGCCACCTCCTTTGCTGGATCTGTAAACATTTCACTCTAGGACAGCACTATCTAACGTCCAAAGTACAGTCTAACTGTGAAAAGCAGTGTCTTCTGCAGCAACCCAGGAGAACTTTGAATGGCACACTGCATCAGGAGCCCATCTACCCCTGCAGCCTGTCCCCAGAAAGGATGAGTCCCAGCAGAACCCCCAGGGCGTTCTGCAGGGGAACCCTCCTCAGCTCCAGGTGTGAGCTCATTGCTCCTCCCACGTGCAGCAGTTAGTGGTAGTATCCTATAACTATGTATAGCCGAGCCACGTAAGCTCCCGGTCCCAGGGAGAGGAAAAGGCACTTCAGATCAGGCTGACTGCCCCAGCTGTGGGGGGAGAGCCCAGGCCCTGGGGGCGGTGTGTTCTCACTACTAACACAAAGGCGGGGCGGTGAGCCCAGACTGCTCTGGGTCTGTCCCAGTGCACCCCTCAGCTCAGGCCAGACCAACCCCACACACGCATCATACACATGCCTTTAATTTATTTTTTGTTCTCCTGCTTGCTCACTCTGAGGCCATTTTTAGCTGGAAACAAGTACATTTTAAAACATTAAAACATCTTTGCAGATATGTTGGAAGTCATTATCCTGGGGGGCTGGAGAGCAGGTTCTTTCAGGATGGGTCTCTTAATTCTGATCACATCATCCTAACCTAGGGGATGGGCAACGGTATGAACTGGTTTTATTGTTTATGTATATGGATCTCAGTGCTGACATTTCCAGAACTACCCTTCACACCTTTTAGAGAATAAATGCCCTCTACTTTACTATAGGTACTGATTTTAATCAGGCTGTCTATTCTTGGTGGTAGTTCAGAAATTTCTTCTGAAATCCCTTTAGAATTTATTTATTTGCTTTCCAGTCCTAGGAGCCTATTTTTATTTAATTCATGAATTTGTTCCAGCACACCTTTTAATTCCTGTGTTTGACAAAACCTCCTTCATATTACATAACAGGAGGAAATTTGGTGTATCTATTTTCCCCTAAACTTTATGTGGAAATGCTAATGCAAACAAGTCATTTTCCTTCATTTCAGTGCCTCTGTATTCTCATTAGCTTTCTTACTTTTCTACCAAATAGCCCACTGGACTTATAAAATCTCTTGCAGACTTGCTGCTTCTTAATACTTGAGAAAATCTTGTTTTCATGTCAGGCTATCTGCTCCTCAAATCCTCTGTCATCCTTCTAATCTCCACTGGCTATCTTAGCCACTGGATTTTATCCCCCTTGACTTCACAAGTTAAAATTCTACCTTCAGAAAAATCCATTTTTGACTCCACAAACTTGTTGAACCTTCCCATAGCCCTGTGGCTCATTTTTGCTTGTCAGCTTCCTCTTTTGTTTGGGATTATGCTGCCTTCTGTTACACTGTTATGGTTGCTCAAGTAGCCTCCATGCTGAGTCTAAGGATTTTAATTTCCTCACTTCTGACTTTAGGGTCTTTTTAACTAGCTTCCTCATTTTTTGTACGATCTCTCCCCTGAGGATGTTGAAGTTAATTATATTGTGGTCACTATTACTTAGTGGTTCAACTTTACTTACTTTATAAACTAACTCCTGTGTATTACTTGAGAGGCTTTTCTTGACTTAGTTCTTTATAGCTCTGCGATTAAAACAACTAACATATGTATCAAAACATGTTTAACATCCCAGCAGAACTAACTGGAAAGTTGAGGAAAGGCAAGTGCTTGCAGGGGAATTAACAGCAAGGACCAAGAGCATTAACCCTGGTGAAATGCCACCCACTCTTCATTAACTGTGGGACTAGAACAAATCAAACCCTTTAACGACGGCTCCATTTACAGTCAGCAGGACAGGAGCACTCTGGTATCCCCACCTTATAATTTTAAATTATACCACAAAAGTGTCAGAACCAGATTCAAAAGAGCATTTCCAGCAGGACCTTCCCCCCATTTTAGAGAAAGGAAATGTATTTGCTGGCTTGCAATCCTGCCTGCTGCAGTTTACTATTAAAAGTGTCTCCACTGAATTCGGAATAGGTTGGCATTTCCTAGTTCATGATAACACCTCATTATATCTTGATCTCGCACAGTTGCAGTAATTACATAAATAAAATTGGCTTTTTGTGAAGTATAAAATGACTGACAATGTTTAAGGAAGTGCACTTTGGTTTGTGTTTGGCTTTCCCTGCCCCCCCCCCAATATGGAATGGAGTCATTAGCATCAAAGATCTAATTAAAGTAACATCTAAAAATAAAGTAGCAATCTTATTTTTCTGAGACAATACCTATGGTTCCAGAAGAAAGCTGTCCTGTACTGTGAACCTGCAGTCTGTCAGTAATATTGCTACATGCTTAAAAAAATTAAGTAAACAACAGACACTAATAAATGCCAATAAACAGACAATCCCCGAGTCGGTCAGGACCCCCTGAATTCTCAGTAAAATGAGCAGGGCTCTTCCCCCCAGGTCCTGGACAGGAGGCACATCTTATCTGAACTTCTTGGACAAAAGGAGAGCAAAAACAGGAGTGGACAGATCTGGAACTTACTCACTCTTGTATCAATCAGGGCAACATCGCTGATGCCTTCTGAACATCAGTGCAGGGAAATCAGTGACAGGAACTGGTGGGCCATCAACTCCATTTGCTGTGTGGAAGCTCAGAACAGCTACTGCCTGTCCACAACTAGCTCTTGCCACAAAGGTAGGTTGGAACATCATGCTTCAGCAATCATACGGAATTACACTCACTTAAAATGAGTATAAACTCAATAAGACTCAGGTCCCTACTATTTAACCACTGTTATGCTCTTGAAGACTGTAATAATTTGCATATCTGATCAGTTTGTCACATAGCCATATGAATTAAATCTTGATTTTAACATTAGGTAGTTCAATTTTGATATCAACACATAGTTTCTCATTGTTAAAACAACCACCTTACATCACAGAAGTGCTATTTGATGTTTTCCTAATAACAATTTAAAAATAATAGCTTATGACAACATGTTGTCTGATGACAGCTTAATAAGTAGTGGGCCATCAATACTTATCATGTTCCCCCAGCCTATGGCAGAAAGGATAAGCAGATTCCCCCTTAGAAGGGCAGTGAAGCTGACACTGCTAGTGGTCTTTTGATTTCTGGTAACTGTAGTGACTATATTTGAAGCCTGGCTCAAAACATGCTTTAATTTTATATAAAAAAGTTGTCGTAATTTCTACTGAAAACTCAAGAAGGACAAACCTCAACTAGGATCCCATCAACTCTGTGAGACACAGAAAACCCAGAGAAAATAACAGTTTACACCAACATTTGATACAAGATTTTAGTATTTTTGGTTTTAGAAAGAGCTTAACAGAATATAAAATCATGTTTCAAATAATGAATACTAGCAAGTCAGAAATGCTGTGTTTTACACATTCCTTGTTCTTTTGTTGGTTCATTCGTTTGTTCACGCCTTCCTTTCTTACTTCTTTTGTTATCTTTCTTTTTCCTTCCCTTCCTTTCATGCTCTCTGAGTTCACCAGCTTAAGCCAGGCACTGCTGTACAAGAGTTTAGTATCATCTGAAGTAAGTACTTCCCTCTGCTCCAACAACTTACGTCTTGCTGTTCTGGATTTCTCCTAAGTATCCTTGTTCTTCCAGGCTCATTAGTAACTTAGAGGGACTTGAATGTAGCAGTCTGATTTACATCAGTGATCTTATTCCTTTCAGCTCAGGAGGGTTATCTTTTCTGTGACAAAGGCTATCGCAGATATGAATAACTATTTTCATACTGGGCTTTTTTTTTGTCTGGCTGGAATCACACCATCATAGATTTTGCCTCACAAATCTGACTCTGCTTTATAGAGCAATAACGGTACAGTCAGCACTCTGCCATCACAGCAAGGTGAACAGAGAAGAGGAACTTAGGTCAGTTGCTTCTTTATTATTGGCAGATGAAATAGTGTCTTCAACAGCTTCAGAGCAAGAGCCAGCCAGGCAGTGTGTTTGTGCTGGGAAGGCTGTGCCATTCGGAGAAGCCACAGCCAGAGGATTTTTGCAGGATGCGAGGAGGGACACATAAACCACAGAAGAAAGCAAATCACTGAGACGGTAACCTACTGGTATTACCCACCTAGAGCTAATTGAAAGCTGCTTGGGTGAAAACCTGGAGAATGAAATATGTGTGAGACATTATCAGGCAGCAAAAATACGGGAGTTCTGTTAACGCTGGCAGACTGCAGGAAGAGGAGGATAAACCTGCAAGGCCAATTCCACCTAGTTAGAACTGTATTAAAACCAGTCCGGACCAGTGCTGCAGAACCTTGGCTGTGCCTTGGAAAGACGGGCATCTCTTGCTTTCCAGAAGACTGGAGTTCTCCCCTACAGCTCTCCTCACCTCCTCCTCTGTGTTCTTTCTTTGGTCCCCCTCCTGGTACCTTTGGTGACACACCCGGCTGTGTTCACGGTCCGGGTGCTCTGGGGTTTAGTCCCTCAGTTCTGCAGTTCATACAGAAAGCTCTACAGAGTGCTTCTGACTTTAAACTTAGATCTGCATCATCTTCAGCAAACCGGAGGTGACCTGTGATGAATACGGGGCATGGAAGGTCTGACCTGAACGTGACACACGACGCGCAGAAAAAATGTGCTACCGAAACAGGGTTCCTCTGCAGCCAGTCATGGATTGTGTCCAAGGACACGTAGTAGCCCTCACTAGTTGCTACCAATATTCATATTTATGTTTTTGTGTATTGATAAGAATCACTTCTTCATAAAAACCTGTTCTTTTCCAGCAGTCTCAGCTGAATAGTGATGGACATTGATACTTGGAGACATGCAAACTATATAAGACAAATGTGCGTTGCTAGAAATAGGGATGCACTTCTGCTAAAACAGAGTGTAAGAAACATTTTCAGATATATTATAGTAATTGTCTGTAAGAAAAGAACTTGACAACCTATAGAAATCTTCAAAACTTTGAGTGTAAATTTTGAAAATGTCAGATAAAGTACGGTTAAAGAAAACATATTCCATTTAAAAATACACTTACGAAAAGCATTACCATATACAGTTCTAATTTAATTTTACTTTGGTAAGTAATTGTCCCTTTATGAAGAAAATTTGAAGTTGCCATGCTGAAGGCAATACTGAAATATTGGTCTTCAAGACAAAAACTGCCATTCTGGGCTGGAGAGCGCTCTGAGGCAAAGGTAAAGGTAAAAGCTGAAGACATTTATAACAGGAAGAATTTCTGAAATGATAAAAGATTACATGATACAGGCAAACAGATAGAGCAGGTGAGAATAAAAGGGATTATGGGGAAGATGCTGGCAGGAGACAGTATGAGAATTGTGCCTGCAGGCACCAAACATGTGACAACCAACAAAGGGTGCCCAGTCTTTTACTGTAACACTCTATAAGCACTGACTCCTTGATGCTGAACTGGCTACTTCCCTCTTATGCAAACAATGGAAATAAGTAAAGAGGAACAAAATCTGACAGAAGAATCACTGCACAGTTAAAGACAAAGAACAAGAAGTAGTTGTCATGGCCACTTTGCTGGTTTCCCCATGAAATTAAATAACCAATTCTTGTTAATCGTAAGATATTCTGATGGGAAGGATGTCATCTGTGGAGAGACAGTAGCAAAGGGAAATGTTTGCCATATTTAGATCTCCTTTCACTAAAAAATGAAGAGGTCATTTCAGGTCAATCATCCACAGCTCTTTTCTTTAGGGGAATGACTCTCCAGCATGGCTCATTATATTAAAGGATTTCGTGGGCCTGAGTTATAGCTATTGGTATAATCACAGGTATCAGAAATAAGAATAGTTATTTCTTATTTCTTTGTGAATGGAAAATGAAAAGGTCATTCAGTGTATGGTACTTCAAACACTTGAAAGGGAAGGTATTTTACTGCTTACTTAGCTTTTTAAAGGAAGCCTATAGAGGCTGGAAGCAAGGACAGGTAGCCTGAGAGGAATGCAGAGAAATTGTCTGAAAAGCCAGGGATGAGGTTAGGAAAGCTAAAGCCCTGAGAGAATTAAATCTGGCCAGAGACATCGAGGGCAACAAGAAAAGCTTCTATAGGTACATCACCAAAAGGAAGAGTGGGGAAAATGACCTGATCCATAACTCATGAGGCCTATTGTTTGATAACCACAAGAATTCCAAACTTGAGGCTGATGGAATAACTCCTGCTTCGCATCTAAGAAATCTCTTTAATAAGCTTTCCACCAGTTTATAAACACTGGTAGAGATTTTCCTAATATTCACCCAGTGAGAAATTAGGAAAAACACACATGAACATTATAATCAGTATTAGTCAGGTAGCAGGATATTCTCTTTCAAGGCATAACCTTTTAGATGAAGCTTTACTATTGATCTCTGAAGTCAGCATTTTTCCCTTGCCATTCCCATTGGCTGGGATGTAGCAGGGAGAATTTCCCCAGTACACTCAGGTTACAGGATGCTCCAGAAGGGTTGTCACCAGGAGAGGAAACAGTAACTGTGTTCTCATGTAGATTTGCTGCTGTGGGTGTGTTGCATATTAAAATACAGGCTCAGCCACACTCACCAGATCCTTCCTGGAGTGCACAGTGTCAGACCTCTGTTTCTGTGGTATTGAACTAAGACTTTCAGGTCAATCTGGAAGCATCCTAAGGCTTTCACCAAGCTTTTAATTCCTGGATTATTTTCTTCTGGCTGAAGTTTCCCTTCTGCTTCCCTTTTGTTTGCTATTAATGCTTCATCTCTTCTGGGAGGGTGACTCAGAGTTAATCAGCTCATCTATTCTGAGCCAGTGCAGCCCAGGCCAGGCCAGCAGGCACTGCTGGAACCCTCGGCTGTCCTCGGGGGCTTCGCTGTCCCCACTGCCCTGTCGCGGGGACACAATTACCCTGACACGGGGCCACCTGCACACTGGGGCACCAGCAGCACACTGGCAGAAAACGGGGCCTGGGGGACCTAAGGAGCTGCTTGTTTACATAAGCACACCAGGTAAAGGAGGAAAAAACCCACTCCACAGCTTGGAACACAAATTAGGCAGACAGAGAGAAAAACTCCCTTGAACAGGAACATCTACATCATGTTTAACATTTTTGTTTTCCCATTCTCGTTTGCACAGAAGATACAGTTTTCAAAATTTGAATAAATATTTAAATATTCAGCACCTATTTAGTTGAAATTTTAATGAATCCTATTTTATCACTGACATTCGGAGGGTACAAGCCGTGTTCTGTGTTCTGAACTCTGGAACATACCTGACTTCGCTTATTTCATAGATACAAAATAAAGTGGAGTGCACCGTATAAATTCCATATTGAGAGTCTGCTTTATCCTTTAACTAGAAGAAATTCTAGACACATCCTCTTGTCACCTTTCTGCTTTCCCCTGACTTTGCACTACCAGATTTACAAGCTCACACCTGTTTTATTAGGCACTCTTTTAAACTGGAGTTTCCACAGAATGAATTTGCAATGCTCATGTTGCCAGACCCATTAGTGTGCCTTCTGCAGCAAGGACAGAACCTTATAATTTCCATACACATTCCCATTTATTTTTAGTAATCAAACTCCTCTTTATTAACTGTGAGCTTGAGGTAGGTCATCCTCTTCTTGAAACACACAATCATTTTGTTTTGAGACTGATTATCTTATGCTTATCACATAACCTATGTGCCTGCAACATTTCCTGCTCAGAAGTTACAAAAAGGCATACACCTGCACAAGATCCAGGATCAGTCACCTACAAAATAGATATTTCACCGAGACATATTTCAATGAAGTTACCAAACATTAATTTTGCAGCCATTTTTCCTGGCATTTGTTAGTTATCAGCCACTATCAGTTCATCCACCACCTCCGCTATCCAGTCCAGTTCTCAAAATCCAGTTTTTATACCCTAGTTTTCCCCCATGCTGTGGCAAATGCATACTTGTTAAACACTCATTTACTCTGTGAGAGGATTTAAACTGCTCATTTGAATCACCCAGCACTTTACTCCTCAGCATGTCCAGTTTAAAAACCATCAAATATAAACCAGTCTACTACTCTTGCACACTACATCATCCACATTAAACATTCACTAGATCTGTTCACATTAATAAATCTACCAAATCGTTAAAACGCACACTAAACAGAACAGAGCAAAACTAAAACTGTGAGTCTTAAATATAATGTCAATCCCTTTTCCAAAAAGGGTGATGAAATTTAAGAAACTCTCTTAGCCACTCCCAAAATGTTGGTTTTTTTCCACATTGTCATTTCACACTGCATCAGCATTGTATATACCAGCTTCCTGATTTTTTTCCTCATTACTGACCATGTGGGGTTTTTTTTGCCTTTGTAACGAATTTTAACAATATTTTGACCATCATAGGTATTTTGACCATTATAGGTATAACCCCTAGTGCACTGATTGGTTCAGAGTCAGAATACTCATGTCTGAACACAGTCATTTCAGCTACAAAGCCACTTGACATGGAAATGGGTGTTTCTGTGTGAGACAGGGAGCACCAGCACAGATCAAACAGTGATTCAGGGCCGGGCACAGGAACAGCCACCCCACAGCTCCCGGCAGGACTGAGCGCTGAGGGGTGAACTTACCCCCAGCTCCTGTGGCAGAGCCTGGGGGTGGAAGCACCTCATCCCAAGTACTCAAATGAGTGCTAGAAACACTCCTCCTCATCTGCCCAAACATCTCTTCGACTTACTGCAACTGTGAACAAATCCTCCAGGACTTTGTGCATAAATGTTTAACATGTTTTATATTTATTACTTGAATGAGGGTGGTATGATTTCTCTCCTAGCCAGCCTCTCTGGGGAGCAAGTGGGATATTAAAGTATCTCAAATAAGATATCTTCTCTCTCTCCCATCTTTCTAGCTGACCAGACTCCTCAGCCAAGCACTTGGCTTCCACAGTGATTTGCAGTTTAGGGGCCTTCTTAAGCCAAATTTCCAAGAATTTTCCAGTGAAATTTAAGAAACTCTCTTAGCCACTCTCAAAATGTTGGGTTTTTTCCACACTGTCATTTCACACTGCATCAGCATTGTATATACCAGCTTCCTGATTTTTTTCCTCATTACTGACCATGTGGGGTTTT
>JAYRBT010000038.1:1296199-1311718 GCA_036023395.1 Myiotriccus ornatus
CACATTGTCATTTCACACTGCATCAGCATTGTATATACCAGCTTCCTGATTTTTTTCCTCATTACTGACCATGTGGGTTTTTTTTTTGCTTTTCCTCACTGCAGGTCATCCCCAACTCTAAAAAGTTAGAAATTTCGAAATTCTGTTAGAAATTCTCCGAACCTTCCTGTAAAACTAAAAACTTCCTGTAAAACATATTTAATAAAATCATTGGGTACCTGTTTGTTCTGGCTGGCCAACTCCAACCTGACACGTCTCAAAAGCTGTCTGCCTGCAGTTTTTGAGTCAACACGAGCCGTGTTTCCAGCAGACTGCGCTCCATCTCTCCTGCACTTTTTGAGTAGTCTCCAGTCCCCTTTATGACCTTTCTCGGGCTGGTGATCCTCTCTAGGCCTTTCCCGGTCTCTGTGCCCAGCAGCGCACAGTGTTGTGTCGCAGCCCTGCGAGGGCAGCGCTCACGGCTCCTGTCTGCCTTTCTCCTCCGGCTGCCGCAGTCCCTGGGCTCCGCGGCCCTGTCCTGCCCGGGCCGTGCTGTGCCCGTGGGCACGGCTCCCTCAGCGCAGGGCTTTCCAGACGGGCAGCCCCGCTCCCCATCTGCCGGGATGTCAGCCGATATCCCGGGCTCGGGATACGCTGCCGCGAGTCTCTCACGACTCGGTCCCGGTGGCGGGCAGGGAGGCGAGTCCTGCGCTGCCCCGGGTCACCCCGGGCCGCCCTTCAGCCGCTGAGGAGCTCTGAGGGGAGCGGGGCCCGTCCCGCCCAAACCTCCCTGAGGTGATCGGAGTTCCCGCCTAAACGTCCCTGAGGGGAGCGCGGCCCCGGGCAGGGCGGGAGCGCCCAGCGCTGCCATCGCCGTCCCGGCGCTCCCGCTCACAGAGCCCTGGATGGCTCAGGCTGGAAGGGCACACAGCGGCTCTCCGCTCCCACCGCCTGCTCCAGCAGGGCCACGCCGGCGCACGTGGCACAGGGCTGTGTCCAGACGGTTCTGGAACATCCCCAGCGAGGCAGACTCCGCGCCCGCTCTGCGCACTCTGTCCCAGCGCGGTCACTCGCACAGGCAAGCAGCTCTTCCCCTCCTCCAGGCGGGGCTCGCCGTGCCGCGGTCTCTGCCCGCCGCCGCTCCCCCGCCGCCCGGCACGGCGGGCAGGGCGCGGGGCCCGCGCGGGCGCTCCCTCGGCACTACAGCTCCCGGCAGCCCCCGCGCCGTGACTCGGCCGGGGCGCCGCGGCGCGGGCCGGGATGGAGTGAGGGGCGAGCGGCGGACAGAGCGCGGCCCCCGCCCCTGCCTCGCTCCGCGCGGGTCTATGCGGCCCCCCGGAGACCATGGGATCCAGGATCAAGTGAGTGCCCCCCCCTCCACCCCCCCGGCTCTGCGGACCCGCTCCGGGCCCTCGGCAGAGCGAGAGGGGGATTGACTTCCCCGCCCTCCCCGCGCTCCGGGAGAGGCCGCACGGGCGGGACCCCGCGGGCCCCGGGCAGGGCGAGGAGGGGGACAGGGACGGGGCAGGGCGCCCCCGGCCCGCGGGCCCCCGGCCCGGGCGGCACGGGCCGTCAGAGCCCGACCCCGGCGGGCCCCCCGGCCCTGCCCCGGGAAGGGCGAGAGCCGGCCCTGCCTCACCCCCGCCGCCCTCGGGGCCGGGCGGGGAGCGCCGTGTTATCGCCGCGGGCCTGGCGGGGCGGGGGTGCTGCTCTGGGAACATCTCCACGGCCAGCACCGGCGACGCCTGTCCGGGGGCGTGCGGCGGTCCAGGCAGCGCAGAGCTCTTTGGCCAGGTCAGAGTGCGCTCGTGGGAGGACCACGGTCCGTCCGGGAGACCTTCGGACTGCATCAGCAAAGGGGTTTGGGGGAAGGAGAAGTGATAGATGGTGCGGGTGATACATGTGTTGGGCCTGCAGATCCATGCTCTCAATGTGTTTTTTTTTTAGTTTTCAAAAAAACTGGTGGTTAATTTATTGGTAAGCCCTATTGGTATGTTTGGTATTGTCACATTAAAGGCCTCAGTTCATTCTTATGCCATTCAAGGAGAATTCAGTTCCTCTGAGACAGGCGAAGGTGTAATGAAGCCATCACCGAGCAGGGAGTGCTGGCATATCTGTGTGTGAAAGGGTGATAGAGGGGAGAGACCCAGTTAGGTTCTGGTTTATTCAGCGGTTTCAGCAGGTGCTGTTGACCAGTTGTTCTTCCTTCTTGAACACAGGGATTTCCAAGATTACATGGAGCTTTAACTTTTCCCTTCTTTTGTTTAACTTGAATACAAGACGAGAGGGGGCATAGTTTATGTGATGACACATCTTGGTGTTCCCAAGCCCACAGGCTGGATAGACATGTACATGTGTCTATTCAGCCAGGTGCTTTAGGAACATGTAAGTGGATAATGAGTGTTTATAATGATGGCACTGAGGCAATGGGTTGGTTCCAGAAAGCCTTCCTTCCTTGGGCATACTGTGGGCTTTAGCTTTGCACTTTATTGGCATATGTATTCTCAACTGTTGCCACAAAGAAATCAAAGCCTGAGAAACAAGTGAAGCTCTTACAGAGAAATACAGGTAGAATCTAAGACTGCTGGTATTTTTGGCGGCAGAGCAGGCTGTATCTCTAACCTGCGCCTTCAGATCCTGCCGTGGTCACCCTTGCTTGAATCACTTCAAGTTCGTGATTCAAAATGACTTAGGATGGTCATTTTAGGATAACCTTATCTTAAATCTATTCAAAGGCTGATACTTTAAATGCAGGGCGGTTTTGTGTGCATACTGAATCCACAAGCTGTGTTTACCATCTTTGGGTTTGTGATTACTAGTTGGACTTCAGTGCCTTTGAGTAGACTTTGCTGAATGAGAATGTCATCAGGCAGGGGAGATGCTCCAACCAGAAACTGGTGTCCGGGAGGAGATGTAGTGTTAGAAATATTTAGTGCAGCCAGTGGACTTTAGGACTTCTGCTGTGCAAATTCTTTCAGTGTGAACTTGTCTTTCAAGATTGCAGATAAAACCCATGTCTTTCCCAGTCACCAGGAAAACACAGGTGATAACCCCAGATAAACATTGCTTTTCATTCTTATTGGACTGTGTGAGAAAGCATTTTGTCCATTCACTGATTAAGCAACTTTGCCTTGAGCTACACTTAATAAATTGCTTTTTTCCATTTTGGACAGAACACTGTGCCTAGCTAGAGTAAGGACAAAACTTCAAACCAGTCTTGAAGTATTTAAGGATGAGAGAGCCTGTCTGAGTAAGAGGCTTTTTTGGTTTGCTTTTCTGAGCTGGATGTTTAATCCAGCGAAGATTTTAAGGTTGGTAAGTAGCTCCCTTATTGGGGCACATTGGGAGTGTGAATGAGGAAACTGTTTGACAATTGGATGTGCTGAGGGACATCTACTTTAGGAGTGTCACCAATATGTGCTGAAGCCCCAGTAAAAAACCAGTGCTCAGATCTCTAGCTTCTTGCAGTAGGGTTATTAAACTCCTTGGCACAGGATCCCTTGCACACACTGTGATAGACTGCAGGAAACCCGGGCATGTCTGTCAGCGAGATTTCTGATGGGTGCATAATAATGAGCCATTTGAGGGAGAGATTGCTTAGAGAAAAGTATCAGTGGCTTCATCAGACTGAGGTGAAAGAAATCAAGGAATTGCCAGCAGTCCTGTGAGCTCCTGGCTTCTGTATAGCTGCAGGCGAGAAAGCAGGTACAGTGAGTGTTGGGTTACGGAGCCGGGTTCATCCGTGTAGCAGTGTCACAGGAACGTGCCAGCGCTCGTGCCACCAGGGCAGGGAGGATACGGGATACGGGGTATGGGATAGCAGCCTCATTAACCTGCTGTATCACTGCTCTGTAGCCTTTGTACTCCACCTTCCAGGACAGAAAGGATCCTTTCTTTATTTATTTGAAGTAAGGTGTCAATAGCAATCTGTTCGGCAGAACTGCCTTGCCCCGGGACAGCGCTGGGCACGTTCCTTGGCAGAGGTGGTTGTGTGTCTCTGGTGACACAAGAGATACCCCATATACAGCTGGGAAAGCTTTCAGATATTTAACAGAAAGCTTGCCACATACTCAGATGGAAGATTATCTACCTAGGGAATACCAGGCAGAAGAAGTTAAATATATGAAAATTAATCAAGGCTTCAGTTGCAATTTCTGAACTGAATTAGCCATTACAGATTTCTGCTAATAATTTTATTTCTGCAAGAGTCGAGCAACTAATCTTGTTACAAGACAACTGATTATCAGGCAGGGTTCAGGCTCCTCTCATGCCTCAGTTTTTAAGTGGAATGATACTTTCTGTCATAAGTGCTATTACACTACAAAAACATGCTCCTGACAGAATTGAGATAGGCTGTAGGTATGTAAGATATGTAATTCCATCATAAAGCTTTGGAGCACGACTTGGTTTAATTTTATTCTGCATAAATCTCTTACAGTTTGGTAAAAACTAAAATTTTTCATAGTAAAAGGTACATAAATACCTTATTTGAAATATTATATTACTTCAACATAAAATTGAATTTCATATTGATTGCTTTGATACTGAAGTTATTTCTACATCAGAGATTTGAAGTAATTCATGCAAGTAGCATTTATCACAGAAGCAGTATTTCCTCATACAGCTCCTTCCTAAATTTCTATTTACAAAGAAGTATTGCATTTCCTTCTGAAATTACTCAGTTCTCAAGTAATTGAGTGTGCTGGGTTGACCATCTCAGGCAGACCCAATACAGTGAGGTACTGTGTGTTTTTGTACATATGTGTCCTGTGCCTTTTCTTTTTTACTGCATCTGTGTATTCACTGGATAAGTGCCTGTAGGTCTGTAGGTATTTTGGGGAGGAAAGAAAACACGGGGTGTGTGTTGAAGGCTCTGCTGCTCTGGAGGATTGCAGGGGTTGAGGTCTCAGTGCCATGCACAGGTGGCATTGGGTGTCTGCAGGTCAGTTTAATAGTCATAAAAACGGACTGCAGAATATCCATATTATGATCATGTTTATGCTGTATTTGTAAACTGTATGAAGTCTCACAGTGACTTGTTTCCTTAATTCCCCTGCAAAGTTTTAAAATAGCCACAATCCAACAATGGTTTCATTCTCATATGGAGGTGTTGGCCATTGAATGCAGCCTTTAACACTGAGTTTCTCACTTGGCAAAGCTACTTCAGTTTCCCTGTTCCTAAAAATCAATGGACATTTGTCATGGAAAATTAAAATACAAAATGTGATGTCTTTTTGTCTGAAAGTTTTGGTATAGCCTGTGCTCCTGCCAGCTGTGTGACACAGTGCTTTAACACACGGGCTCTAACATAATACTAAAAGAGTGTTTGTTATTTTAACCGTTAGCTGTAAAAATATTATAAAATTCATAAATTTTAATTACGGAAACAGTGTGCTAAAAATAAAGACATAAACAAGGAGGGTATGATAAGGCTGCACAGCAGTGTGTATGAAAGGAAGAATAAATTTCTGTGGCTATGGGATATCATTCCATCCTCATCCTGTACCATGATTGTTGGAATGTGGCTAAACCCCAGTATTTGCAGCAGATTATGTGCAGCAACTTGAGTAGCACAGCGAGAATTGTGCAAGTTTGGTTTATATTGCACAATAACAGCTGACTTTGGATTTCTCATAACCTACGAATGTAGTTTTCTGAAAAAAAAACAGCTACTTAAGATAAATCAGTTGGGAACTGGTGGCAAATTAAATTACCATTAATTGAATTGTGAACCATTGTTGCTCCTGAGAGGTGCTCTGTAAAACCAAGAGTGTGATCCTGTGCTCCTGAAAGCAGTGGGGGCTTTTCTGTGGGTTTAAATAGGTGTGGGGTTTGGCTTAGAGCCACTTGAGTTAGACTAAGTGGGCCTGTGGCATGGTTAGAAATGTTTCCTTAATCCCTTTTGGTGTTAAAGTAGGATTAAAAATAATAGAAATTCTCTGAGGAGTAAGCTGAACTCCTTGACATGTTTATCTGTTTGGTGTCAGATGTTGGGTAAGATGGGTTTAATTTTTTAGATTATCTTTCAGTTAGGAATTCTAGCATATGTATTTATGGGTCTTGTCATTATTTTCGTCCTTAGCTGTAAGGGAGTTACAAAATTCACAAGTTAATTATACCTCAGCAATTTTCTAATGTTAGATAGTTTGCATTAACACATAGGAGACAACATTATCACTATCCAAGCAGCCATAAATTTGGAGCAGTAATTATGCAGTTTTGATTCTTGACTTTAACCAGAAAGTCTAAGAATAAAGTGTCACATGTTCAGACCTGCAAAATCCTTATTTCAGTAACTAAACAATTACAGTGTAATGTGTGATTCTCTTTAATCTCATAAAAAATTTCTGAAGTAGCTAAAATTGTTAGTCAGGGACTAACTCAAAATATTCTGTCTTATATAATCACCTGCTGCCTTTGCGTCCTCATTACATTGTGAAATGTAATTCCAGAGCATCACTTATGGAGTTATGTTAGTAAGGACTGAAAATACGCACCAAATGGCTTGTTTGTTTGTTTTGAAGTAATGTCATTAACTTTTTACTTTTAGTAGTGGTATATTTATAAATCTTGCAAAGTGTAAATCTCTTTCCTCAAGCTTTATTTATGTTTTGTGGCTCAGTTTGGTGTTGCTTTTGACTATTGCACCTATTTCCTTGCATCTGGCACATTCCTGGATTTACGGCCCTGGAGTCTCAGGAGGCCAAACTTTGGGCATTTGTAATTTCTCCAGCACGGCCTGGTTTTGACAGAGACAGAAATATTTTGACAGGTATTAAGAAGGGGAAGTGTCTTCATCCTAAACACAACCTCTTAATTTCTCAGTAGTGTGTGCATGAAATGACTTTGCCGCCTCTTGACTGCAGCTTCTTTATTTTTGCTTCTTCCTGGGCAGATAGGTGTCATGAAGTTGAACTCAAGGGTCACAGTAATGAAAATGTGAATCTGGGTTTTTTGTTCCATTTGGACAATGTGACTGTTTTCAGTTTGGTGAAAAGAGTGTCCAGGACTTTTGTTTTTCTGAAAAAATCCCTGTATTTAGCACAAAGGTGATTTAATTTGTCATTTGAAAATAAAGGTGAGGTGAAAAGAACTTGCTTTTCTAAGTTCCACATGTAATAACATTTACTGTTGTGGGCAAGAACTGAACTGACTTGTCTCTCTGTGATATCAGAGACGTGGCTTGGTTTGTCTAGCGGGTCCTGAACGATGGGTGATATTTGCTATCCAGAGATGCAGACTGGTCACAACAGTTGAGTGGACTTGAAGGTTTAGTGTGCCTGATTCCTGCGCTCTGTTCCTGCTGCTTTGCTGCTTTTTCCTCTCGAGGAGTTTGTTAGCCCCTGTGCACGCGGAGCCATCTGAGCTCTGGGCTCGCCTGTGTGGCAGGCAGGCCTGAGAGCCAGCCCAGGCTGGAACCCGGCAGGGGCTCCTCTGGTTCTTGTAGCTTTGTGTTCCAGAGTGCTTTGGGACCGGGCAATGGGGACTGCTCTTAAACCACATTCTCAGCGTGCTGTGTGCTTTCCTTTCAGACAAAACCCAGAAACTACCTTTGAGGTGTATGCGGAGGTGACCCACTCAGGAATCAGTTGCCTTGGGAAAGGTACTGTTTTGCACTGCAATTCTACCTATTTGTTGGTTGAAACTGTTGTGAAGAACCATGTCTTGTGAGATCATGAAGTATATTTAATGTTATGCTGTTCTAACTCTTAGAGATATCCTAATCACTGGTTCTGTGGAATCATGTACAGTTAGGACTAATAAAGAGAAAATCTTGCCTCTGTCCCTCATTGTGGGCAATTTTCAGATTTCTTTGACTGTTTTGTCCTTTTTTTTGTCTTTTAAAATAGAAATAACTCTCTTCATTAAGTTGAAAAAGTAAGTGCTTTTTCAGGTTGGTATTTGCTGCTTATTTAAGAAAGGGGTAATTAAAATAAAAAAAATACTCTTAAAACATTTAATGTGAAATTTATTTTTACTTCCTCTTTCTTACTTGTCTACAGAAGTATTTTTATCTGCTCCCAGAATTCTTTGATCAAATGGCTTTATCTCTAGAAATAAGACATGGACACAGCTTGTGATTTGGTTAACTGTTCTTACCAAGCATTGTTGTCCTGCCATAATTATACAAGTGTTTTTCTATAATATGCTTTTCAACAAGTATTCCTATGTTTATGCTAGAGAAGTCCCATAACTGCTGAAACCAACATGTAAGTGTATTTGTGAATTTTTGATTGTGCTCTTGTGTAACCTGAGGAACTTGATCAAATAAGCAGGAAAAGCGAAGGCCGAAATTCGTAATCCCAGAATTTAGTTCGGTCTCTAGAATGCTGCAAAAAGGAGGGATGTCAGCATTAAATAATTCTGATTAGTCAGCACATGCTGAAGTAATATTTCTTTTGTCAATTATGAAATGATCACGTGTGTGCTGCAGATATGGTGCAATGAACCAAAAGAGAGAGTTCTTGTATCTTAGAGCCTGGAAAGCCCCTTCCCTCCTGTCAGTCTGTCTTTGTTACAGTCCACAAAAGTCAAATAGCTGCACTCTGTCCTGTCCTGCCAGAGCCTCCATAGGAGCTGTAACTGGAGTACAGTCCTGGCTTGTCCTCCTGCTCTGTGCCATCACAACTATTTGATGGAACTGCAGGAGCCCTTTTAATAACTGCTCTTTGTGTCTGCACATCTGACCTGGATTCTAGTGCCAGAAAATCGGAACAAATTTGACCATAAACATTACATTGTACAGTACTAGTGTCTGGGTATAATCTTCTCTTTGAAGTTTGTTTGCATCCCCCTGGAGGGATTAATTCCCTGCTGTGGGAAGGTGGGTTAAAAAGCACGGAAACTACTTTACAGGTTTTTAATTGGAGAATTTAGTATACATTTTGTTCTATAAACCAACTGATTCTGTGGGAGTTTCACTTAGTTGTGTTTTTAGGTTTGTTGTATGTACTGCTAGGTGCAAAATCTTCAAAAATTCTTTTTAGGGAGTAAAAAAAGTTCTAAAACCTGTTTTTGCAACTCATGTATTCTGAAGTTTTTAATTCTCTCTGGGTAATCTTTTAAGAGATTTTTTCCCAACCAATTTTTTTTATATTTAAGAGGTGCCCTTTATTCTCAGAAGCCTTAGATTTGTGTCTCTCCAGATATTTTGTCATTTTGCTTCAAATGAAGGTTGTTTGATTCTCTGCAGTGTCAGCTGTACTTCCCAGCTGTACCATGTCTGGGCAAATCCCCATTCCAGGCACACAGAGACTCCCTGGAGCTTAGTGCTGCTCCTTTCTGCTGGGCTCTGCCGAGCCCCAGGGGTGGCTCAGGGCTGTTCCCTCAGCCAGGGTGTGTGTGGCAAGGAGCAGCTACTGCTCAGAGCAGCAAAACGTGTGAAAGGAGTATAAGGAGCAAAGTATCAGGCAAGTTTGAAAAACTGTTTCTCCACATTTGATCAATCCCCAGATTAACTAAGACAACTGTTTTTGAGGTCCATGTCTCATGCTGTTGATACTTAAAATGCTCTTAATTCTGATATCAATCTTCTGAGCTGGTCTCGAGAAGAATGAATTGCTCCAAAGCTGTAACTGTCCTAGTGTGGGGGATTGTGTGGCTTGTGGGATGGTACAGCTTGCTCTGTTTTGTGATTCCAAACCCCAGCTGGCAGCTCAGCCCCACGCAGCCACTCGCTCCCCCAGCCTGGTGGGATGGGGAGAGAGCTGCAAGTGTAAGTGAGAAAGTAGCAAAGGATGTTTGCTGTGTGAGTGTGGAATATCAACTGGAATTTAAAGCTTTGATGTATTTCATAGTTCACTTGCATCCTGCTGAAATGGGAGGTACTGACTGGTGTCCTTAACTCCTGGCAGACAGTTGTGCATTCAAGTCACTTTACTGCTCTTGGAATTCAGTTGTGCATTATTATTTGGTTCATAATTTTTGACATGGATGAAAGTAGCATTTTCCATTTGCTGTCATATAGAACTATTTAGGTTGGAAAAGACCTTTAAGATCACTGAGTCCAACCATAACCCTGACAGTGCCAAGCCATGTCCCCAACACTGTGTCTGCACGTCCTTTGGATCCCCCCAGGGATGGGGACCCCACCACTGCCCTGGGCAGCTGTGCCAGGGCTTCCTATGGAAGGTTCTCACTTAGTCACCAAGACAATGGACTGCAGAAGGAACAAACCTGTTCTGGGCTCCAGGGAAGGCATCAGTAAACTGGAACAAGTTCAGTGGGGGGGCATGAGGATGGTGAGCTGGAGCACCTCACTGTGAGGAGACGAGTGCTGGGCTGGTCCAGGGAAGGAGGAGGCTCCAGGGAACTGAGCAGCAGCTTCCACACCTGGGAGGAGCTCTTTGGGAGGGGCCATCCAGGCTCTCCACAGCCGTGTCTGGCAGCAGGACAAGGTGCAGTGACAGACTGAATGAAGAGACGTCCTAAGTGAGTATCGGGAACGTGTTCACAGGAGGAGTCAAGGATCAGACCGGGGCACTCAGAGAGCTTGTGCATCTCCATCCCTGGAGCTTTTCCAAACCCAGCTGCTTCACAGCCTCAACAAGCTGGTCTGACCTCACCCCTGGCCCTTCTTTGACAGGAGGTTGAACTGGAGACCTCCTGAGGTCCTTTCCAACCTGATTTATCCAATGATCCCAAGATTTGATTTAGAAATGTGAACTTCAAGATCATCTGGGAGATGTTTTGTATGAGGTACAAAGAGAAAAACTTCATTGCAACCGAAGAAGTTGAAAAAGCAAAGCAAACGTTGTTTCATTCCAATCCAGGCAGGAGTCTGCCAAACCACACTGAAATGTGGGAACTGAGAGGAAATGATCCCTGCATCAGCTCACTGTGGTCTCGCTGTCCTTTCCACTCTAGAGTGTCTAAAAATGGTGATCATCTCTGCTCAGCATTGTCTGTTTTTGGCACATGAAGCCTTTGGTATGTTTTACAATTCCAGCATTCAGTGGGATCTAAAGGCTGTGTTTGGGCTTGTCTTTGGTGGGTTCATAGATCTTGCTTGGAAACGTATGGATTTTTTGTACTGAGTCACTCAAAGTAAACGGGATACCTTTGTTTTGAGAACTGTGAAGCAAGAAAACTGTGACTGTGACTGGGAATGTTAAGATGAAAATTCTGTGTTAAAAATGTACTTCATAAGAGAAGACGATACCAAGCCATTTTTTGCTGAGTGATTGTGGTTTCTGTGGAACCTGGGGACTCCCCTTAGCTGGCTGAAGCTCAGTGTGTGTGGTTTCCCCGCTCCCACCCTCTGTAAGCTGCCTGTTCGTGTTTGGTTTGTCCAGGAGCTCCTTGTTCACCCCTGCAGGCCTCCTGGTGTTTCCCCTTTGCAGGGATGTGCTGCTGCTGAGCCGGGAGCCTTCCCACCAGAAGTGAGAAGCAGCAAACCAGAATAGAACGAGCAGAGTCTGCGTTTTACAGCACATGGAATTTATCCAGGGAGAAATCCGTGTTGTGTGTCAGGTGTAAGTATGTCAGGGATAGGAACTTACCAGTCTAGTGCTTCTCACCAACTCCCACACACTTACTTTCAGAAAAAGAAAAAAGTGGTCATGGTTTTATTTTAAAAATGAAATATTCTAGGGAAAATATTGGCCAATAGTAAAACTAATAAGTTCTTCTGATGGTGAGTCTGTGCCTTTGCTGCATTGTCTTCTTGCATTCATTGGAATTGTTACGTGCTGGGGATAATTTGAGAGCGAAATAGAAGCTCTGTGTCAAATACTGCAATTTTCCTGGATCTCTTTTCATGTTTTTAATCTTTGTGTAAAGGAAGGAATCAGAGTGTTTTATGACACTGTGATTTGTGAATTTCCCATGGCATCTCATGATAGTGAAACTTCCTAGAAATGGAGACATAAATTACAAAGAGCTTGTATTGTTTCTTTTACAAATGATAAGTGCTTAAGCACTTGAGCACTTCTGGAAATCCAGTTCTAGCCTTTTGACTTATTTTAGGCAAGTGCATTGCAACTGTTTCCTATTTTTTTAATCTCAGCTAAAAATTGTTTTGGCATTTTTTTGAGATGCAGAAGTGGAAAGAATCCACTAGCAGTTTTAGTTTAAATACCTTTATAAAGAAAGTGAAAGCTTACTACTTGTGAAATTTTTCTTTTAACTTTCAAAGCACTTTGTGATCTTAAAACTGCTGCAGATCATTCATCAGAAATAGGATGTGACAAATTTAAGGCTCTTGCTGGACCCCAGCCAAAGATTCTCTCTTGTTAGATGGGGCTTGAGGAGAATTGTAGTCTGACTGTCAAACTGTTCATGTAGCAAAAGAGAATTTGTTAGTCTAAAGTAAGCGATCAAAATAGTCTCTGAAGTGAGAGCATTTGAAAGTAAATGCTCACAAGAGTAGGACACCCCCTACACCCCTGTCTGGGAGGACGTACCACGCTTTTGTGTGGGGTTTTTGTGTTCTTGCCAAGGCAGACATTATAAAAGTATGTCAAATCTGTAGCTTTACCATGTAGTGTGCCAAAAGGCCTTTCTCTCCAAGGACCTCATCTTTCATCTTTTTGTGAGTGTAGCATAAATTCTTGCTGTGTGTTCAAGGAAAAAGCTGAAATGGTTTAGTACAACTAAAGGATTTCTTTCTCGTTTTATTTTTTTAAGAATCGTGGTAAGTTAGAAGCCTAAATGCGACTGTGTGGACAAAGTGTGTGTTAGAGTTTAACAAATGTTCACTGGATTAGGAAAGGAAATGTAGTTTATGCTGCTTCTTTTATGACAGAATTTAAAGGGTCTTGCTGTAAGACTCGCCATGTGCTTCTTTCTTTTCTCGAAAACATACCACTAAGTTGAAAAGGGAGATGAATCTTAGAAGGAAACTATTAACTCTGAGGTAGTTTATCATTGTTTGAGTGAAAGGATGAGATTTGCATTTGAATTGGCTCTGAGAGTAGCATGCACTACTAATCTTGTTCCTACTAGAAGCTTGTGAGTAGTTTAAGTACTTCCTTCTTTACTTTTCATGTTCTAGCCTTGGGTTGTAACAGCTCTTTCCCTCCCTCCCCCCTTTCCCAGTAGATCACAAATGTATAACTTAAACTAATCGAAGTCCTTAACTCTGCTGGGAGCAGTCACCATGTACTTGGGCCCTAAGATTATTCTGCAGTTGTCACTGTGGTTTCCCTGACAGGCCTTTCACAGGTAGAACTGGCGGGTTTCTGTCTCTGCCAAGGAAATACTGCTGCCCCTTGCCGTTACCTCGTGTCGCAGACTGCAGCGTGAGGCAGCACAGCAGTACCTCCCGTGTGGATAGAGGATGTTCTGGAACAGATACAAGCTCCCAGAGTAGGACTAAGTTAAGAGTTGGTCATTCAGAAGTTTGTAAACCTTACCCGTGCGGCTCTGAGAGCAACATTTATTTTTTAAGGGGAAAACGTTTTGTTGGTTCAAATCTGCCCATTCTGGATTGAGAAATAAGCACCCCGCTGAAGGTTTAGGAATGACAAAGGAAGTGCAGAGTTCAGGTCTCTTTCCATGAAATAAGGGCTTTCTGTGGAACATGGGCTGGGCATCCCAAGTTTCCCTGTCCCATCTTTACGGTGTTATGTTGCTACACCAAACTTCCTAAAGCAGGATTGGAAAAGCAGCCAAACCTAAGAAGGTAGGTGGGATTTGGGAATTCTAATTCTCCTAAGATGCTGCTTTGTTTTTCTGTTTCCATTTGATTGCTTTGCTTCTAAGTACAAACAAGGAGGAAGATTTTAACAAAGGGCTTACTGGGACTGCAGTGTCTGGGTAAGGCAGGAGCACTGTTTGAGCTGTTCTGTTGGATGACAGTTCACAGATTGGTTTTTACAGTACAAATGAAATACAGAACTCAGTTTGATGAGAAACTCACTTGATGAAAAAAATATTAGAATCTGTCATATTGCAAGCCATGGTAAGTTCTGTCTAACACATTTTTAGGCACGTTCTTCTCTGATGATACTGGATTTGCTATCTGCCCCAAACGCTAATATCTGCTATAACTGAATGTTCTGCTGCTGCTATAAGTTATTTTGTGGGACGAGAGTGGTTTGGCCTTTTTGCTTCATGCTTTAACTGCTTCTGTCTACAGTCCTTTCTATCTCACAAGTATTTACTAATCTGCACTATATTGCTATGCTGGCACTGTTTAACTAGACAGAAAAATTCAGCACAGAAAGTCTCACTCACAAGACTTTAAACTCTTTTGTTGATTTATATTTTTTTTAAAGGAGCTTGACATCTTCATCAAGTTCACAGTGGGCCTGCTTTGTTTGCTTTCTCTTGAATGCTTGATAAGATTTTTCTTCTATTGTTTTGTGCAGCAAGGACAGAACTTGCCATGGCTGAGGTGGTTTTTTTGTAAATCCACAATATGGTCATTGTCTGCTGCTGAATAATTGTGACTGCTTTTTGTACAACCAGAACTAAGGCTTTGGCTGTGAACAGATTCCTTCTTAGCGTGAAAAGAGACTAATCCATGTAAATACAGCCCCAAAATAAAGCTTTACAGAAAAAGGGAAAGGCTGCTAAGCAGGAGGGCAGAGGTCAGCAATTTAACCTTTAACCTAACAAATAAGAAGCATGAAAGTTCCCGAATTGGTTTACAAAGGCAAGCTCCTGTGATCTGTCAGTTTTTCTTTTCATGATAGAGTTGGGTGAGAAAACTGACTGACAGCTAGTGCCTTTTTAACTGCAGGTTGGAATTAACTGCTAAACTGAAACTTTCTTAGGGACACTTTTTCCTAGTGATTCTAACAAATTATTTTCCTTCACCAGCCATACTCAGAGTTTTCCTTGAGTTTATAGAGGAATTTGATTGGTTGTTCCTTTTAAAGAGTTCTTGAGAGCAAATACCCAATACTAGTGAGATATTTATATTTCAGCATTTGAAGCATTTAAGAATTTGGTGAAGGACTTGTTGCAGTTAACTCTTTGTTAATGAGCTGCTCCAGGAATAGGGCTGCTCTAACTGCAGAGATTGTATTTTGGATGGAGTCAGTTGCTGTTAAGGGGGGGGTGTGTGTGACTTTATTTAAGGGAGTAATTTTAAGGTCAGTTCACTCTCAGTCACAGAAATTTCCAAGGTGGTGTTGTTTTTGTTTGTCCTCAATCACAACAGGTAATCTCGTTAATGAGTGTTAACTTTTGCTTAAAGCTTAGTGCCTGTGCATCAGCAGTTAGCCCAGATAGGGGCATTTCTGCAGAGAACGTTCAATTAGAGTGTGATTCAGGTGAAAAAGAAACAAAGTAGTAATGACTTTAAAGCAGGCTCCCTGGAGGTTTCAGAGCAGCGATTTTGGGTGGGGTTTTTGCCTAATGTTGAAGGCACCGTCCCAGAAGCGAGGGCCCATCTGCAGTGGAATGATGCTCCCTGTGGATGTTTTCCACAGAAATCTTGGGGTTTGGAATTTGTGCGTGTTTGGTGTGCTGATGTGTGTGTCTCCCAGAGCACTGCTGAGTGCTCCAGAGCCCCGGCAGACACTGCAGAGTGCAGCACACAGCCACAGGCAGCGTGGTGCTGAGTGCTCCAGAGCCCTGGCAGACACTGCA
>JAYRBT010000038.1:1315676-1325938 GCA_036023395.1 Myiotriccus ornatus
GCTTAAATCTTTTAGCTTTGATGACTTCTAATGTAACTTTAGTTTGAAGGTGGTGTCACTAAAGTAGAAGAAGGTTGAGTGCAATTTCTTGCCTTTTCTCACCTTTATTTTATAAATCATTGGACAATTTTTCAATCTTTAGTCAGGATACATAATAAAAATCCTGATTAATAAGCTGTAGCTGACAGAAAGATGTGCACGTTATGCTCATTTCCTTGGCATGCAGGACTTTGTATAGACTCATATTAGCCCTGAAAACACGCAGTGTTGTTCCTGGTAGCTTGTTCCCAAGTATTTGCAGTGAGGCTGTTTGCAGCCAGTTATGTGTTAATGATAGTGCAGGGCTGAAGCATTCCAATCATTCATGCGCCTGTCCTCCCTTTCTCATAGGGCTCTCTTGGCTCAGGGGTTTTGCCTTATTCCTTTTGCTTTGTTGTGGTCAATTCAGTCAGTATAATAGCAGAGACACTGGCTTTTTTTTGCTTTTTTTTTGCTTTAATAAAGAGTTATGTTAGAGATATACTATAACAGGGATGAGAGCTATTTATGTCCTAAGCTATTGATTTTTAATTAATGTTGCCTGGGCTCATACATGTTGGCAGAATTGCTAACAGCTTGTGGCATTTTTTAATTCACATCTTCTTTTTTGGTATTTTGACAGTGTCATTCATATCTCATGAAAAAGTACCTCGTCAGGTTAAATGTGTTAAAACACCGAGCAAAAAAAAAAAAAAGGAGAGAATGGAACATAGGGCTGCCTAGAAACCTTGATCCATTGCCAAAGTATTTAAACAATTTAGTGTTTTGGTTTTCTAGCTCCAAGCTGCTTCTCAAATCCCTTGCTAATTAATCCAGTTAATTCTTTGTAGACTAACTGTATGCAGGGCTTTTTCTTGGGCCTCTATCACTGAGAACCCTGTTTTGTTTGAAGCAAACCTAAGCTCTGTTATAAAGGTTGTAGTAATAAAGTGAGTACTTGCAGATGTAAATACAGTGTTTTGAGCCCTTTTAAAAGGAGTTGTGTTTGTGTGGGGAACTTCTAATTTAATCTTTCATGTTTAAAAATTCAACATATATGCTTGTGTAAAAAGATGGAGAGAACTCTGTCATTACTTTGGTCACCTAAGAAAAGGCTGTGGAGCCTCTGTGGAACAATTATGGGGTGGAGTGCTGGGGTTGTGGTGCTGCAGTCAGTGATGGGTGTTCGGTTTTCAACAAGGAAATGTTCATTTCTGTACTCCAAAATGCATGTTTGGATACAGGGCAAGTAAGAGTTTATCAAGAAGGAGAGTTTTTAGAAACAACTTGTTGATAGTTGGAATTCTTCTGGTGAGAGCACAAGAGAGGTGTGGATCCAGACGTGGAAAAGGCAGTTGGGGAGCAGAGAGCTTGGGAACCCAGTCAGACATGGAATGAGCTGCCGAGAACGGAGCGTGGACTGCTCAGGGCGTGCTCCTGTGTGACAGAAGCTGCCCCAGCTCTGAGCTCACCTGTGCTTTGGGTGGGGAAGGGCCTGCCGGAGTGTTCTACCCACCAGCCTGCCCGGGAGTCTGCCACGCTGCTTCTGAGGGCTTGCTGCCTGCAGGAGAGCTGGCCCTGCCCTCCCAGGGGCATTTTGATAGCTGGATGTGCGCTCTCATGTGTCTTGCAAGTACCAAATATCTGCAAACATTCTTTCTTGGTTTGTGGTTAAAATTCCTTTTGATACCCTTGCCTTTTCCCTGGTAGCAGAAATGTTTCGAATTGTTTTAGTGAGATGATAGATTTCCTGTCTAGCTGCACTGAAGATCAGCAAGCTTCTCTTTATATAAAACAAA
Organism: Myiotriccus ornatus; assembly: GCA_036023395.1. NCBI lineage: Eukaryota > Metazoa > Chordata > Aves > Passeriformes > Tyrannidae > Myiotriccus > Myiotriccus ornatus. Next base: position 1,317,494 of record JAYRBT010000038.1, read on the forward strand.
TCTTTCTTCAAACTCACAGCACTGCTTTAAACATGCTAAACTTGCTTTCTCAAAGGCCTTGTGGTTGCAGTGTCACCCGGGGCACACAGTGCGCTTTGTTAGCAGCAGCTGACAGCACTGCGGGGACCTGGGGCTGCCCTGCACGTGGGGGATCCCCAGTGCTCTGGGGGTGCCCGGTGCTGTCCGAGTGAACTTTACTCCAAAAGAGAGGAGTCCTTGGGAGCCCCGGAACGCTCTGGGATTCGGGCTTTGTGTCGTCACATCAGCTACATGAGATGGACTTTGCCACGTTAGGACCCGTTTCCCCTCACCCCCACTAACTTTCGATGCTGTTCAAGAAGTTCAGCTTCTGTCATCAGCACATCTGAGCCCACAGGAACTTTTTGCAGGAGAGTGTGTTGGATGCTTTTCCGAGCTTTGCTCTCACGTGGTGCCGGTTTGAGGCTTCCCCGCGGCCTCAGCGGTGCTGCAGCCCTGGGTGAGGCTCGCAGTGACCAGCCTGTGCCTCACTCTTCAGCAGGGTGCCAGCTCCCAGACGGGCTGCGCCTGGCAGGCTGGGCATGAGAGCGAGGGCAGGGCTTCTGGCATGCTGAAGGGAGCACTGGAGGCTCAGAGAGCAGCACTCACGGGGCCCGGGGAACGAGGAGGGCTCTCGGTGCGCTTGGGGCAACTGCTCCGTTGCTCAGGAAAAGGGTGGCTGCTTTTCCTTTCTTAGGACAACACTTGGAGAACTTACGGTTGACCACAACACTTTGTTCCGTGTGCTTTGTCAGTCAGTTCAGATTAAAGCTGAAGTGTGATAGTCCATAAAGCAAGGAATGTATTTCTGCAGTACTTCATGTATTTGTCTGATAATCTGAAGTTATGGTTGTGGATTTTGGAAAGAAATTTTAAAAAAAGTTAATCAGTTGTATAATGTTCTCTAATACATGGAAAATACAGGTTATTACCAAATTTAAATGGCCAAACTATCATTAAAATTAAAAGCAAAAATGGTGAAAAAAAAGTAGCTTGGAAAATATTTATAAAACTCAAAAGTATTTTCTAGTAGTGAAAAGCCTGGAGGTATTTTGGAAAATACTGTTTGTTTTCACTAGCAATTCCTTTAGGTTTTGTAATGTGGTTGATTGATTGCCCTGGCCACGTTGTGGTTTTACACCATTCCTTTAATACAGTATTGCTCAAAAGCAGTATGACAATAAGGTGCTATTCCTGGCTTTTTTCAAAACAACGAAGTAAAAAATTATCTGGTTGACACAGGAAAGTAGAAGATATGACATTATGTAATAATTTCTCAAAATTAATTGAGTAAAGATTTTTTTAAATGAAGGTCCAGAGTATGCCTATGTTAGGTGTTAATTCAGTTGGCTATAAACTCTAACATTATCAAATATAACTCCTTTTTGCTGCTGTACAGAGTGAACCTAAAGACATTGTTTTGGGCTGCATGTGCTTGAATGTTGAGCAGGAGCAGCAAGCCTGGGCAGCAGGTAGGCAAACAGGAGCAATCTGAAATACATGGCTTGTAAATATTAAAGAGGTGACTGTTTCTTGTAAAACTGTCAAAGCTCTCGTTGCTTTGGTCTTATCTTGTGCAACTCGAGAATTTGCATTCTGGAAATCAGAGTCAAACTGGCAGATTCAGACAATCACTGCTTTTGGCTGATACTGTTAAAGCCTAGATGATGCACTACTTTGGATTAATTCATTAATCAGGATTCATTTTTGCTGCATGTTAGCTAAATGTGATGAAGGTCTTTTTATTTTTCTCCCTTTCTTGCCTCTGAGAGTTCAGAAAAATGTTAGCTTGTGAGAGGTTGCCCGTGTGCCCCGTGTGGTACTGGCACCTCCAGACTGTCACATTTAAGTCAGAGCATGAAATATTGGTTAACTGCTTCTTTCATATTTCCAGGCCAAGGAGGGCTTGCCAGCTGCTCTGCAAGGGAAGAGACTGTCACCAGGCAACTCTGCTGTCTCCGAATATAAATACAAAGAGGCAGGAGGGACACAAATTCAGTATGCATGGCCTGAGCACTTGAAACGTATCTCTATTAAATTTATAGAGTGGTGAAAGGGTTATGAGAAAAAAACATACTGATCAAACACAAATAAATAAAAAATTATTAAAACCAAAAAAAGCCTAATTAAAGTAGGTGTTCCCATTCAACTTCACCATTTAAACTCTTTTGTATAATTATTACAGGCAGCCTGTAAAATGTTTCAAGACACTTCATATTTCATTTTGTAAGCCAGGCTTTGTGCATTTCTTGACCATCGAAACACAATTTTACCTAATTATATTTTTTGCAAGTTTTAGCTGCTGGATGATTTGCTGACTAGAATTATGGAGGGAAAAAAAAGAATTAAAACCATAATCCATTCAAAATTTGCTGCTTGCAGGACTCCTGGAGTTTGGCTTAGATAGCCAGGAACACTGCATTTCTGGGTTGGTGGGAGAACAGATGGTTATGAAGAGAAATATCTCCCTAAGTGCAGAGTGAAGCAAACTCAAAAGATTCATCAACCGTGCTTTAATGTGGGGCTGAGGTGCCACCAGCGTCATTAAGCAGTGCAGGGAAGGGATCTGAGCACCTCCAGTGAAGGTGGGAGAAACATGTCACAAACAGGACTCGAAACCAGCACTGTTTAGCTCTGTCCTGTGCACCCCCTTCTGATAGTTCCAGCTTTAGTTCTGTCAGCACGAGTTTAAAAATTAATCCGGACTGAAAATTTTCTGCTCTTCTTTGTAAAGAAATAATTCTGAGTTTGCTGGTCACTGAAACCATCTTGTGCTTTCAAATGTCTCCTTACTCTGGCAGTTTAGAATGTTAGTAAAGAGAAATGAATCTGTACCATTATACAACTGATTTTTTAAAAACTGGAATCTTGGTATGGGTGAAAGAAGAGAGGTTAAAGATTTAACACAGTGGTATTTCCCCACTTGCGTTTCATATATTGAACACTGTGCTTGCAACACAACTGTTTCACAACCTGCATTGAAAGGGTTGGTAAAGTTTTGATTAAACCTGGCCCCACTCTATAGGAGAGTTCAGGGGAGTAAATAATAGCAGTTAGGATGGAACCTGGTGCCCTGTAAAAGGGTCTGAGTAAATGCTGTCCGTGCCAGGCTGGGCAGCTCAGCAGCTTGACGTGACCCCAAAGAACTGCTGGGGACTTGGGACGAGGAACCCAGTGCAGCCTCTTCTTTTGGTGAAGGGCAGGCAATGAGTGGTTTTCCTGGCTTCTTATCCAAGAAGTGAGTATTGTTTCTGCTTTGCCTTTACTGTACTTTAGTTTTTCAGCAGGACTGTGGAGTGAATGTAACCGAGACCCCTTCAGATGGAAAGTTGGCTTGGCTGCTGGAGGCTGTGAGTGTCTCATAGCTAAGGCTTGCTCTGAATGGGCCGTAGTGGGACCAGAAACCCTGATGAGGGGGATCAGACCAGGCAGCTCAGGTGTACAGATGCAGTTCTACAGCTCGTGCCATCCTTGAGCTGTTGGAGCTGTTACCTCTCCACATCTTCATTGTGCAGGGCTGTGCGTGGTTAAGTAAAAAGCTGTGAGGAAGTTGTAGCTTAACCTGCTTTGTTTTGGAAGGATTTTTAAAAGATACATGTAAGATGTTGCTGAATACTGTCTAGGACATAAGTTTTGCTCCTCACTGCCCCTCTGGTTCTCGAGGTGTTAATAATACAAAAACAATTATGGAAATCATAGTGATTTGCCTAATCTGTTCTGGTTTTCTCCCTGCCTTCCTGTTTCCTATGATGTATATTTTATGTTGCCTTTGCTCAGTCTTTCCTGCTTTTGCATCACTTCACTGAACTCTGAATTACAAGCCTTATATTTCGTTTCTAGATTAAACAGCTGGCAAAAGCATTTTCGCGTTACCAGTGAGGTTTGTGGCGCTTGCAGGGCAGCCCTGCAGGAGTTGTGTGGGGAGAGAGGGCAGAGCTGGGGTGTGTTCCGTGCCCTGGGCCGTGCCCAGCAGCTGTGCCAGCGCCAGCCGGGTCCCGGGGGGCTCTCAAAGACTCGGGAGCCGCAGGGACAGCGCTGCTTCACTGCCCCCGTGTCCCAGGGCCGGGATGCTGGAGCGGGATGCTGCTTTGCAGGTGACCTGTCTGGAAGGGCTGACTGCACAGTCCTCGTGTGGGTTGGGTGCTGGGGCACTGACCCTGCTGTGCTGGGTGGGCCCTGCAGTCGCACACGCTGTGCTGCTGGAGGGGCTTCGTGTGAGGGGTGCAAGACACTCCTGGAGAATGCGCTTTACGTCTGCCTTGTTTTCTGACTTGGACACTTGCAAAAGAAGGAGCATTTGAAGAAGCAAAGATTGAAGTCTTAAAGCTGCGTATTAAATAAAAATGGGATTTTTTTATTCCACAAGGATCTTCTGCCAGGTCTTGTTCTGAGGTTTCGTGTCTGCCATCCTGGGTGTGTAGGTTTTTTTCTCTCCCACATTTTGTCCACCCACGCCCCGCCTTTTCCCCCCCTCCCCTGCTTCCCCCACTCCGGGATGGCTTCTGCTTCCTGGGCTGCAGCAGTTCAGGGGCAAGCAGGAGTGCTCGGCTGTGCTGAGTGCAGGACACCCAGGAGATGGCAGAGGTTTGGAAAGGAGTCTGCATGGCATTTTTGTTGTGCTGCTCAAGTATGGGAATGTGTAATGGGTGTGGAAATTAAAGATACTCTGAATTCAGTTCCAGTTCGTTTTAGAGGGACTGTTGCTATAAGGACCTTAAAGAAGTGAATGAGGTAAATCATTTAATTAGGGAGGGAAAATGAGGTAATTTTCACTCTATTTTTCAATTTGGGATTGGTATATCTGAATGATGTGTAGCCAGTATGGATTAAGTTGGCTGATTTTATCAAAAGAAGCAGGTCAGTTTGTACTGGGTTTGCATGGTTAACTCTGGAAGTATTTTCTGGTAATTTTTTGAGAACTTCCCTGGTTTTATAATTTCCTTACAATTCAAGTACAGTTTGAGTTGGGCTATTTTTAGAGGAAACCAAGCATGCCTCTTTTAAAAGCAAAACTCACTCTATGCTGTAAGAAAAGTGAAGAGTAAAAGAGCAGCATAGTTACACTAATATGCCATTGTAGCATGTTCCCATCCTGTCATCTGGAAAATTAAATCAGGTTCCAGCATGGATTAACATCCAGACTTGTGAGGAGGGGAAGGTAGTGTCTTAAATGCCATGAAATTGAACAATGGGATTATACAGTTCACAGCTAATTTCAATATTCTGCTGTATTGGGGTTTTTGTTCAACAGGATTGTGTAGGGAGAGGCAGGAATAGCTTTTAGAACTTGGAAACATTCACGTTCTTTATGAAATACTGACAATAATAGTTGAACGTGCTTGAGCAATCAATACCGTGCTCCACAGAATGCTCACAGTGATGTGGAATCCGCTGCTGGAGGGGAAAGCTGAGTGTGTGGGCAGTGAGAGCTGTGCTCCCCTCGTGTGGGATCAGGGCTGTGTGCTCCCCATCGCAGAGGATCTGTAAATGCACCCGGGGCTCAGATGCTGCTGGAAACGGTGCAGCAAAGCCTTACTCTGCTGACCCCTTCCAAGATAAACCCACCTTCAGTTCCCGTTGCTCGTGTGAGCAGGGGTTCAGTCGCTTCCCTCGGGAGCTCCTCTTATGAGAATTGCAAAGGGAACTGCTGCAGGAATAGCCACGGAACCCATTTCATCGGAGGTTTTCCAGACAGCTCTCCCTGGAACGGGGTGTCTGGGGGAAGGAACAAGGGCTGGGGCAGCTCCAGCTCTGTGGCCAACTGAGATTTCGTGGCAGCAGCTGCTTTGTGTGGAGCTGCATCCTCTGGGAAGAGGGCTTCCAGTGATGGGTGTCAGGTTGGGAAGTGAATCTCAGGAAATTTGTGTGACGTGCCATTGGTTTAAAAGCTTTTTTAAACAGGAGTGTAAGCAATAGGGATAAAATCAACATTTGTCTTGGTACCAGCAGTTTATATTTAAGTTTGTGATGTATTTCATTGCACTTACACTCATGTAAGATTCCAGGTGAGATGGGGTATTTCAGCTTTATTTTGGAACGTTATTGTTTGTATTCTTTCTGCTTTACAATTGTAACTTACAACTTCCAGTGCTGTATTTCAGCATGTGGTTAATATTAATAGATGGCTGTTTGTCAGCAGTGGCTTTAGGCACAAACTGTGTGGATCTTGTCATCTTTGTGAGCTGAAACTACCAAATGAGGTGTCGTGCAAGATAACCAGGAGATACTAGGTTACCATCAACAGACAAGTTCAACATGTGGCACAACCCGAGTTCTTGTTTTGGGGTTTGGGAGAAGTTTAGTTTGAGAAGCAGCTCCATAATTCCAGTGACGTTTTCCTTTCTGGGGTTCACTTGCCCTGTGTCTGACCGTGGTTTGCAGGGTCTCCGTGCCCTCAGCTGAGCCTTCGGAGCTCTGTAACCTATCGGTGACTGCTCAGAGCTTTGCTGCACTTGGGCAAGAGGCTGGGCAGCATTTCAGTCCGGCTCTTCCCTTGTTCTGGTGTCAGCAAATAGATTCCACTCTCCTGAACTTGAAAAAAAGTATTTTACATGTGTTTACTTTGCATCATTTCACTCGAAAGCCTGTTAAGTACCTGGAATAACAGCGTTCCCTGTGTTTTGAGTTGCAAAGGGTTTCCTTGCTGTCTGGAGCTACAATGGAGCTGCATCTCACTGTTTGCATGTGCTGTGCAAAACAAATTACTGCGAGTTAAAGTGTTTGAAGTTCTCAAGTTGCTTTAGTTTTACAGGCAGAGTTGACAGGTCTGTGCGTGTCTTTACCAAGTATTTTCACACGGGCGCTGAGGCAGTTTTTACTGATCCTAATGGTGCTGATTAAACTGAATCCTGAGTGCTTGGCTGGACTACCCACCCCAATCCCTGCTTGTATGACCATTTTCTCCTGTTCAGAGTGATTCAGATATCATGTCCATTGTGATGATTGGGTGCCCTGTGCTTGTCCTTTCAGGGCAGAGCCTGGCCATACCAAGTAATAGCACTGCTTGTTTGGTAGGTCCATAATTTCATGAAGTCGGGTGTCTTGAGGGCCACTATTTAAACGTGTGTGTTTCTGTCAGTCCTCTTGGTGTAGTGAGGGTGCTCCAGCTTCCTGGAACTTCATGTCATGACCACACAGAATTTAAGGGTAGTTCTGCTGTGTGTGTGTGTGTAGGTCAGTGCAGTTGAGAACACCTTTCCCATGCACGGTGGGTTACCAGCGAAGGATGGGTGGTGAAAGCGATAGTAAGATGTGAGGAAGTTTCTTTTCCCCTTGTGTAGTGTTTTCCAAATAAAGGTACTGCAAGTTTAGGAAATATTCCCAGACCATTTAAAAGCCCAAGTGATGGAGCTGACACAATGTTAAATAGAAAGTACTTGTGAGAACACGAGGACGGGAGGCTCCAGGGATATCTTAAAGGTGGGGCTCTCTCTCTCCCTGCAGGGCTCCAGTCTCTCTGGGTTAGCCACCCTGGGGCTGTATGCAAACCAAATCCCTGCCACAGGGGCGTGTGACAGCCAGGGCAATGCCCCCTGGCTGTGAGACAGACAGGGCACTGACAGGGATGTGTTTGCCCAAGGTAACTTGTGCCTGATGTGCTCACCCGTGAACCTGGAGCCTCTCAGAGCTGCCCAGAGCCTGTCTCTGACGGTCATCTGGGATGGGGCTTCGCAGGCTCCCAGAAATATGGTCAAGTAGGGGCCTGCAGCCTATCCTTGTGCCTTGTGCCTTGTGCCAGGGAGCTCCTGGAACACAAGAGAGCCTTCAAGATGCTGAGAAAACAGGAAAAATACATGTTTACACACACACACAGAGTTACTTTGTATGACTAATCTGTTTTGTTGGATCTTTCAAGAATGAGAATGCGGCTTGCCATCTATGGAGGAATGTGTTTAGAGCAAACACACTATGGATCGATGTCAAATTTAGTTCCTCTTTCTCTAAAACAGTGGTAAATGATAAAATGTGTGTCAGTACATGTGTATATATATTTATATTAAGTTTGAGAGCAATGGATCAATAGAAGGTGGGAATGTTGGTATCACATTCCAGACACCATTACAGATTTCTTCAGCAATACAGATTTATTTCTTTGATTGACTCATTTCGTCTTTTTTCCCGTGAAATCCTGAAATCTTACCCTTAAACAATTAGTTTAAAAATTATTTTAAAATATGCAACTTAATAGTTGCATAGCATCCTTTCACCACTGGTACTGTGCTTGTGCTGAAGTGTAAAGTTGTACTCTCCCTTAATTGCTACTTGTGTGTAGAGGGTGCTCGTGCCAGCACAGCTGGGCACATCTGTTTGTGTGTTTGGACACTTCACCCACCTGTGTAGAGACATGAATTTTCAAAGTAAGGCTTTAAAGGAGATCCCTTGCATCTTGTTTCTGCTGTGTTACTGGAGAAGGGTTTGCTCACAGGT
>JAYRBT010000038.1:1326038-1328538 GCA_036023395.1 Myiotriccus ornatus
TTTCAAAGTAAGGCTTTAAAGGAGATCCCTTGCATCTTGTTTCTGCTGTGTTACTGGAGAAGGGTTTGCTCACAGGTTGGATGTGCTGTACATGGAACTGTGTGTGTGCCGGGGTGAAACACTAGCACTGAGCACCTGATCCTCTGGAAAACGTGAAGCTGGAAGGTTTCAAAGGTCCAGGCTGCTGGATTTCTCCTGTAGAAGGAATACACCTCGATAAGGAGGATGCCACAGCCAGACTCCCCCGCAGCCTGAGCCGGGGGTGGCCTCGGGCAGCCAGAGTGTCCCAGAGTGTCCCAGAGTGTCCCAGAGTGTGCCCAGAGTGTCCCACACCCCGCCCCGGGCTGTGGGGGTAACGTGGGCTATTCCATGTGCTTTACTCTCTGGTTTGGACTCCTGCCTCACTGTTTGCTTTGGGGTTTTGGAATTAAAAAAAAAATTGTTGTGGAATGGAATGTGGCCTTCTCTGCTGTATCCCTTTGAAAAATGCCTGGCTTTGAAGAGGTCTGTTTTAAATAGGTTGTCGTATAAATAATTTCAATCATGATATTCTGTTGTTTTATGAACATCTCTAATTAAATTTAAGATAACTTCTCAGGGAATACTACCATATTATTTATTCTGACAGCCAGAGGAATAAGGACGTTGCATCGGTCTGGAATACTTGCTAATATGAAATGTTTCACACTTATTTTCCTGATGAGAGAGGTTCCAGGGCTTCCTTAATTGCCTCTTTTGAATTCTGGATAAATATTTTTGTTTTCTGGGGAGCACACCTTAACATAGAGTAATTTTAAGAGATTTGTAATTGGTATTGCTGAAAGCTGTCTGTGGAGATAAAGCAGGGCAGTGTCTGGAGCTGGCAGAAGCAGTGTGATTTTAACCAAAATGCAGTGCAATGGGTAACCATTTCCTGGTGACAAGCCCAGCTGGCAAATCACAGCCAGAAAGATATTGCACAGGGTAACAGCCTGAAGTTCAGTCCAGCACCAGGGCTCCCCTTACAGAATAACAAATAGATAAATATATATATTTACATATACACGTGTATGTACACAGACATTTTTGATTTCACGTGTTTTGTGTGTGTTTTATGTACAGTTTTTGTCTTTCTGGAGGAGGGTAAAGGGAGAGCCTTGAAAAGTCCTTCCCTGCTCTTATCAACACAGCAGCCTCAGCTGCCCTCCTTGGATCCCCTGCCAGGGTTGCTATCATCTTCTGATCAAATATTAATGTGTGATTCTCTGCTTGCTCACTAATCCAAAGCCAATTAATATTATCTGTCAATTATTTACAGATCCTGAGGTGCGGAGGCAATTCCCAGAGGGCTACAGTGACCAGGTTTGGAATGCGTAATTAATTTTTTACATGACAAAATTTATTTCAGGGTTGTTCAACATATTATTGCTGCTCTTTTTACTGAAAGAGATAAATGCATTCTTAGAAAAGAAAAGAAGCTGTAATTAGGAGCAGAAGGATAGAAACATTTTTACACTGAAGGCAGCAAATGGAAGAATTGGGCCCTCATAAGGTTGGTTTACAGCCCCGATTTTACAGGCGAGCATGAGAGCGGGCAGGAAAATTGATTAATAAATTTCCCTTTTTGCCTTTAGGTGCCAGAGCCGCAGTTCATTTGGCAGAGCTCTCTGCATTGTCTGAGGGTTTATGGCTGTGTTTAACTGGGCACCTGGCACTCCAGCACATTGCTGGAATTCCTGCCTGCTCAGGCAGTCTCTGGTCTGTTCAGAGAGATGGTATAAACCCCAAAGTGCGGGTGGGACACGCCGGGATTTATCATTTAGTTTGAACACAGGTTGCATTAGGCATCTTTCACCGGATCTGTAGCTGACTCGGAAATGAGCAGCTTCAAGTTACGTTGTGTTCTCCTGTGCTTTCCTGCGTCCCCTCAGGAGTGGGCTGGGCTCGGACCCTGGGGAGGGGGATTATTCCAGGGGTGTCTCAAGGCCACTGGAGTTCCTGTGGCTCCTGGTGGTCAGCACTGGGTGTCAGTGCCAGCTGAGCTCCTGCACCTCAGTTCCTGGGAAGTGCTGAACTTTTGGCACTGTATAACTATTTCATATAAAATAACTTCTGCCTCAAGGAGTCCCTGAGATTGGGTGATAGCAGGTTAGGCTCAGCACAGCTATGTTGTCTCAGGTCCTTTCCCTCTAGTTATGTATTCATGCAACATGAAGTTCTGGGCCATTTAGACTGAAGCGTTTCACAAACTGGGAGCTGTGGTGGCTCACCAGGGCCAGGACAAATGTTTCCATGTTGGGCTGTAATCACTGTGCAGTGGGGCCTTGACCAGGCCTTCTGGGTGGGTTTGCAGTAGTAGCAGTAGTAGTAATATTTTTCCAAAGCATCTGTTGAACTGCTTTTCACTGTAGTTCATTGTTAGGGCTTCCTGTGCACTTGGGTGCAGCGTGGAACTAACCCTTGGGAGGACTGCACCCCTATTGCCACTAAGGGCCTGTGGTTTGTTAATAAACATGCCTGT
>JAYRBT010000038.1:1331038-1347285 GCA_036023395.1 Myiotriccus ornatus
ATCATTTGGGCCCTGACTGTTTTAATCTTTATAGCTCATCTGGAGAGGAGCTCAGAAATGCTGTGCTGATGGTTCCCGTTTGTGAGCTGCCGTCAGTGGTATGATGGCTTGTCTGTAGTTTGATGAACTATTGTATGCTCAGTTAATTACTCCAGGAATGACTGAGGTATGTGTGCTTGCAAGCTGGTACTTATGCAGATTGCTACTTCTATTCTGCTGGTAATTTTTCTTTCCACTGGCACTGAAACAGAGTTTGTAACGAAACCAACAATCTTTATACATTTATAGATAAGCTGTAAAACTTTTATGGCAGTCTTTATATAGAAACTAATGGTCTTTCTTGTACCAAGTCTGTGAGCATTGTACAAACATTGCACACAGGGAAAAATAAAAAGCACTTTCTTTGTGTCATTGAGAGTTGTGTGATTGGAGAGTAGTTACACAGTGCTGGCCACAAATGGAGCATAAACCCCCCGTCTTGAGAAGTCTGTGTGCTCTGAGGGGACTGACTTGCTTGAACAGGGATGATTATAATCCAATTGGATATTTCGGAATTGCATACAGTATTCTGAGCATAAAGTCCTTGCCCTACAGGCTGCATACACTGTGTGATAGAACCTGCCTTAGGAGTAGTTTAAAATAGTGGCTGTCCTTCCAGGAGCAAATGAAGAAGCTGGGTTGGAAAGGTTGAGTAATTAGTCATTTAGAAAATCTAGAAAATAGGTTCTGGTGTTGTGAAAGCCACTTTGTGTTAAAGCAAGGCAGTGTAAATAGTAAATGTATGAAGTGTTTGATACTCACTTGTGAAGTCTTTGCTACTCCGAGTGTGTGCAGAGCCCTCACACTGCACTTGGACAGGGAGGCTTTGTCCCTGAAATCCAGATGAACCAGGGTGGATCGGGCAGGACAGTGCGGCCACTGCCCTGGGCAGTGACTGCTGTCACCAGGAGGGTAAACCAGGAGCAGGAACAGACACCTTTGGGTGCCCAGGGACGGGTGAGGAGCTGCCCCTGTCCCTCTGGGGCAGGTGGGACAGGGCTGTGCCACTGGAGCTCTCTGGAGGACACAGACCCCGTGAGGACAGAATGGTGGACAGGACCAGACCATGGGCTTTGACTACAGAGCCGAGGGTTTCCTGAATGCAGAGTGGTTTTGTAGACCAGATGTATTTTCTCTAATACAGGAAAGTAAAGAAAAATCCTCACTGATTCCTCATTTGCTCTTTCTTAGACATCCTTGTCGTATGGTACAAGTTGTTTTTTCATTACCTTTTCTTTAGACCAAATAGGTGAGAGCTCAGTTTTTCTTATGTATCTCTATTTGTGCCTTTTCTGCACCTCTCTAGTATAATTTAATTAGAACAGAAAATGCAGAACCTCTTCCAGTGTGGTGTGTGTGTCCTGTTCCAGGTGCAGTGCAGGGTGTCTGTGCTCCCTGGAGCTGCAAACCTTCAGAACCACGGGGCAAAGCTGATTTGCATCTTAATAGAACCTTTGACATGGTCTGTTCGCCCAAGTTCCATTTGAGAACCGAAGTTAATAATTCTAAGAATGACAGGTTGGTGAAGTATTTCCATGGTGAGGGAGCTGAGCCAGGAGCTGTATCTGAGGGCCTAGCAGAAGAGCTGGCCTTAGTGATCACGAGTTCAGGCAGCACTGTAGCATCTGAGGTTTCTGTCCTGTTTTGTGTTGTTATTTTACTGCTGTTTGGTGATTGCCTGCAAAATGCAGTGCAGTGGATTTGTGCAGAGCAAAATCAGTCTGGAAAAAGTTAGTCCTGAGAGTACCTGAGGTAGTGTTGGACTCTGTGTGAAAACCGTGTCAAAAACCAGTGTCCAGCACTCAAAAAAATTCTGAATAGAAATAGAGCAATAATTAGGTTCAAGTGTGAGGGAATGGGTGCAAGGCACTTTCTAAACAATTTCAGTTTTCTTTCATGTAAAATTTGAATCGATATTGGGAGTTCGATAAACATAATTTGATTTTACCACAAATGACTCAGTGAGTGCAAATATTGCTGGATACAATCATATGGCCTTTGTTATACAATAGGTCAGACTGGATGATCATAATGGTCCCTTCTGGTCTTAAAAACCTGTGAATATATGAATAATTTACAGCCTGTCGTGCCAGCCCTCGTTCGTTGAGGTGGTCATATTAAAATCCTGTGGGACTGCTCGTGTGAGTAAAGGTTGTGGGATCAGGCCTGAAGTGAGTAATCATTATCACTTATGTTGAAATTTATTGATAAAAGTATAAAATATTCACTGCAAGTAAAGCTGGGTTTCTTTAAAATGGGAGATGCTTTGGCAGTAATATTCTCCTTGGGTTCGTTAAAGCAGGCAGTAGCAAAAGAGTTTTGGAAGTTTCATAAAGGGATAGTGCAAAGCATTTACATTGCATGATGCCTTAATTGAGTTTTCCAAATTATTTTGCATCCATTATTCTTTGTTCTTTTTTACATTTATTTTTCAAAGGAATGGTTGGAAAATAGCCTGAAAGAGGGTTTGTTGGTGATTGATAGATGGCACTAATTGGTGTTCAGATACTCAAACTTTCACATGTGTCAGACAGCAGAACGAAGCTGGTGGCATCTTAGAGAGACAAGCTGGAAATTACCCTAAAGTGTTAAACCAGGAAAGTCCAAAGTTCTTTGCTTTATACCTGGGAAACTCCAGATTCCAAGCTCAGTTATCTTTGGACATATCAGCTCTTTTCTCTTCAAATGAAAAGCGCTTTCCAAGGCTAACGAATGGGTTTTTAGCTTTCAGGTTTCTGACCGCATTTTTCTCTAGCATATTCTTGTGTTTGCTAATCTGAAAGTTGTGAAAATACTGACAAATTTGAAAAGCTGTATCCTCTTATAACCTTCACTTGTCTGAGGTGATCACTGAGTTCCCTGTCCCTGCAAAATTTAACGTTGGGGAAGTCCTCCTTGCCCTGGGGGCAGGAGTGTGCTCATCCTGTTATCCTTTTGACTGCCTGCTCTGGAGGACTCGGCAGGTGCGGTGGGGAGGCACAGCCCGAGGAGCGGGGCCGGGCGAGGTCAGAGTCGGGCAGCTGTTGCCCCCTTTGGGACGTCGTTCAGTTCTGCTGCAGTTCGTGCCTGGAGAGGCAGGTCCTACCTGGTCAAGGGAGCTGAGGAGCGTCGTCAGCGGCAGAGCTGGTCCTCAGCAGCACGTTCCTGGTTCCTGCAGCAGCGAGGGGCTCCTGGTCCCAGTCTGGGGGAAGGCAGACAGTGACTGCCCCTCTGCCCTGGCGGACTCCGCTCGAGCCGGCTGGGTACGGGGACAGGGCCCTCAGCACTCCGAGCTCAGCTCCAGTAACACTTCTCAGAGCCCCCCTGGCACGAGGGACTGGTTTCCTCAGTGCTTCTCAGGAGTTATGCATTTGCCCAGGAGTTGGTTTGCAGTCCCAGGCTGCAGCTCATTCCTGCTCAGGGTGTCACTGTGGGGATTTATGGTATGGAATGACTGAGTTCAGGATACACTCTAATGTTCTCTTTGTAACCAGGGCAGGAAGAAACTGAAGTCTAATGTTACTCTCTCACACTTCTTAATGCTCTGAATTTCTAGAAAAGAGCTTGTCAGTGAAATTACTTAATTTTACAGTGAGAATGATGGAATTTCTGCACTACAGAAGTGGCAGAACAGGGATTTCCAAAGGGCTCCTGTGCACAGAGGGTGCTGTGAAATCCTTACCTTGCCCTCTTAACCACAGAGTTCTGCTCTTGACTTTCACCTGTTTTCAACATGGCAAGTTTCTGCACGTCCTTTCTTTGAGCAAGGGAAGGAATCTGATTTTTAATGATATTTACTATTTGTTGAACTACGTTGTTTGTTTGTTTCTTTTGGGTTTTGTTGGGTTTTGGGTTTTTTTTTTTCTGGTTGTTTATTTATAACATCCTAGGGATTAATTTTTCCTTTAATTTGGTTTCCCATCTGTTGTGCCTGGATGCAGCAGAAGTGTATATGAGAATTTTCACCCAGATAGAAGAGATTACAATCTTTAAAAGCCAAAACTATTTGTGGGAGTTTTTTTCGTACTCCCTGAAAACTGAATCTCCTGTTGGGGCTGAACCACAGTGCAGATTTATAGAGGTGTAGCATAGTCACGTGGGCAGGATTTGATTTCAGGCTTTACTTTAGGTTTGGAGCTCTGGCCCTTCTCTTCTAACATATTATATTTGTGTGACTGAATTCCTGCGGTTTGCATTATCTGACTGTAGCAAAGATCGAATCTTGTTGTGTATATGACTGAAAATCTAATTGGAACAGCACTGTCCTAATAGTCTGCTGTGACCATAAAGTTTGTATTTGCTAACAGCTCATTTTGGAGCAGGCTCTGCTTTGGAGTATTTACTTACATGTGTTTTGGAGAGGCTGGGCAGGGGCTGGGCAGCAGTGATTAGCAAAGACCGTGCCCACTGATGTGAACAGGGCATTTCTTCCCTGCACGTCCTGTTAACTCTCAGTGCAGACCTTTACTGGTGCTTCTTCAATAATTTGTTTAAACTATACAGTACAGATTCCTTATTTTAGCACTAAGACTTACAAAGGCTTCTTTTAGCAGCCTTTAATTTTGTACTTATGTATGTGACATAGCCTGTGGCTGTGATCTCCGCTGTGAATCTGCAGTTGTTTTGGGATGAAAGCAGAAGGCAGCTGGAAACTCAGTAGCTACATCTAGCTGTCTACCTAGAGAAGGCCTTGATTTCAAGTTTATCTAAACAAGCTCGACTAATCCCAACTATCTGGGGGGATCCACTGTCAAAACAAGCAGCATGGCCCTAAGGCAAACACAGCCATACAGAAATGAAGGCTGGGACTCCCAATGCTCCGATGGCTGCAGACTGGAGGCTTTTTTCCTGAAAAGAGAGTAGGAGAGGTACAATTTGCATAATGCCTTTTCATTGGGAACTTTTGGAAGGCTGACAGAGGTCCAGCTTATAGCGCCGTGGCCACAATACAGAGTCTATAGGAGAATCCTTGAATGACCTGACCATATTGAAAGAAAAAATGAAAGCATCCAAGTATAGCCAAGTGAGTGTGGAAAAGAGGGCTGGTGCATTGTCTAACATCTGCTCTACTTCTCGTTAGTTTTGTTCTTTGGTATTCTATGTGGACTTTGGAGAAACCTAAGACAGCCTAACATGAATCCTATAATCTTCCTTCTGAATATTTATGTAGTGTGCCAGCCTCTAAGCTGTCCTTTGCATCTTCCTACTTCCCCCTCATTTTCATGCTCTCAAATGAGGCCAACATTTCAAAAGCTAAATAAATGTTTGTGAATGTTTATAAAAGATTTGCATAAATTTGTCCTTGTTTGACAAAGATCACTTTTTTCTTATGCCAGTTCTGAAATATTTTAAAGGTTTCAGTGCTTGTCTTGACAACAAAGTCCTGCCTCAGAGAACAATGATTGCTGATTAAGTGGGTATGTGCTCGGAGCTGAATAGAGCGTGGGGCTGAAAGGGCCAGTCATCTTAAGCCAGAATTATAATATTTAACAAATGTTAACCCAAGGATATATTTAGAGCTTTGTTTTTGAGGCAGTGTACCTGTGCAGTTGACTTAGGGGGTGTGCAGGATGTGATTATCTTTTCACAGCTAATAGTTCTCACCTAATTTCTGCTAAATGTGGAAGTGAAAATACTCCTCATTTTTAGTCCCTAAATGTTTAAGATATGTTTAATTGAATCGGTGTTCCAGCTCTCTGAGACTGACACTTCTTACCTTTACCAGCTGATCACTGTTTATGCACATAATTGGACCTGGTTTTATTTATTCCTGTTTGTATAATTTTTCAATTCTTTGGGATGTAAGACAATTATTCCTACAACAGCAGCTGTAGATTTATTTTTTTTTTTAGCATGTTAACTAAAATCTATTTCTCTTATAATAAAACTAAATCTCTAATTTTACTGAAGGGGTTTGAAAGACATTTATTGAGGAGATATCTTTGAAACACTGCTTAAATATTTAGTTCAGCTTTACTTTCGGGTGGTTTTTTTTTCCTTACTGGAGAAAAGTACCAGTCGTTCGTGTTCTTTTGTTCCATTAGTTGCGAGGTTGAAGTTGTCATTAAGGCAAAAACTAGAGCTGCTTCTCTGACACAGTTTTTATCACATCTGCTAGGCCTGTGTCCCAGGAGGAGGCAGTGGAGCCGGAATTCAGCGTGGGCCCATTATCTGCTGCTCGTGTGTGCTGGAGGGGCAGGGACACCTCGGGGGGCTCGGAGCCTCCTGCCTGCCGTGTCCAGAGGAGAGCTTTGGCCTTGGGCTGTGAATTCGGAGACACACAGTCACAATTAGGTTTAAAAAATTCAGGGATTTTGAGCTCCGTCTTGGAAGATGTTTTTAGTAATGCAAGGAGAAAAGTTGCCCATCTGTGCACATATTTTGTACGTTTAAAATATTTAAATGCTAGCAGGCCTCAATATGCTTAGGAAATGTTATTTATCTCCTGCTCTTCCTGTTTGCAGCATTGGTGTGTTGGGGTTCTGTGTTTGTTTTTAAAGCCCAGCATTTCCCTGAGAACACTCAGTTGCCTTCAGTGAAATGATGTTATTTTGTACTGGCCCCGTTCCCCTGCTGACCCTCAGACTTTGGGAACCCACCCCCCCCCAGTTCAAGCTTTAGAATTGCTCAGGAAGAGCTGATGGATTTCTGGAACACGAAGCAAATGGATGATCTAGTGCTATAAAGTTGTATTGGAATACCAGTAGAATTAGGAAAGTAGAGATAAAACTTAATTCAGGTGATGTAAAGTAATTCTATTAAGCAGATTATGCCCTATTTTTCTTTTTTTTTTTGGGGGGGGGAATAGAACATTCTTTTAAACAACTGATTAAAATCAATTCTTAAAATATTTTGACCATTACAAAGTTCAGCAATGCTCAGTAGTGCTCTGTGATGTAAAAAGATTTTGTTGCAAAATCAATGCAGAATGAAATTTGACATAAATATTTTAAACAAGCAGTGATTTTTTAAAAAGAATCTGTGATGTATCATTTTTTTCAAAACTGGGGAAAGCTTTAAAACTTAGAGAAATCTTTGATTCCTCTTCTCCATCACGTTGTAGAATCTCAGTGGTTTGGTGTGGCTGAATGACACCAGATTCTCTGCAGGGCACTGAGTTTGGAATTGGGAAATTGGATTTTATGGGCTCCTGGCACTGAAATGCTCCTCCTGATTTCAGCTACAAAGTACACAGCATTTCTTAATTGATGAGAATGCTCTGTAATAGTAACTTCGGGAAAATTTGATGTGAGCTAATATAAACTGGCACTAATAATAAATGCAAATCCAAGTTTAAATCTCCGGAACACGAGCTGGAATGATCCCTGTTTGTCACTCCGAGCTGTGGGCGAGTGAGAGAGGTTGAATTTTCTGTGCCAGCATTGATTTCCTCTGTTTATACTGTGTAAGTGAAATTTTGAGTGGTTGCTTTGTGAAATGTCTCTAAAGTTCTCACGTTGCTACTGAGGTGGTTATGGTTGTGCAGAAAGCTGTTCCCTTTCCTAGGAAAATGTCTGGGAATTGCTGCCCAGCCCTGCACAGAATTGATGCTGTTCTACATGGTTCTGTACCTTTTCTTTCACCACCCTTTGGGCTTTAAGCAGAATTGTTGTCAGGTTTAAGTTGGTTATTTGGGCGCACTGACAACATTTTTGAGTTCTTAAATCTGTTACTGCCTTGCAGTGGATGATTTAATTAATCGTTAGCTTAAAATGCTTCCAAAAGATGAATTAAATTTAGCAGCAGTTTACAATTCCATGGGTATAAGACAGATTAATGTACAACCCAAATTTAACTGGGCAATATTTTGCTTGAGTTAATATCTTAATGCTACATTAACATTTTTGTAGGGTTGACATTTGATGTTTTTCTGAGGAGGAATAAAATCCCCTGTAGTTGCTCGCTGGTCAGGTCGCTATCCTGTTCCCTGTTCTTACCTTCCCTGATCCCATCAGGCTGGTTGCCCCTCTCTCCTTGCTCTCCAGTTTCTCCTCCGTTTTCCATCCTTCTGTTGGCACGTTGGAACTCCCCTGGTGTCCCTCCATGGAAGAGGGAGTTCCCTGCATTCAGATGCCCTTTCAAGCTGGATAAGATGAAAACCATATTTCCACCCTCTGTGTTTAATGTTTCGCTTCCAGCAGCCTCAGCTCTGCTTCACCTCTGCCTTAAGGCCGAGGGAATAAAAGAGCATCCACCTTTTTCATCACGGAGTCACCTCCTCTCTCCATGGAAAACTCCCGCTGTTTGCTGTGCTCCACTCTCCTGTAACACACAGTTGTGGGGTTTTGGGGTTGCTTCCTTCCCCCTCTCTCCACGCTCCACAGCTCAAGGCCCAGTCTGTACTCTGAGTAGTCTTCTCCATTTCATCCAGATTTTCCTCAGGTTTCCCAGTAAGCTTCCAAATACAGGTTCCCAACCTGCTGGTTTATGTGGTGTGTCCTTTCCCTGCCCTGACTCACATCCATATTTGAGTGTGTTGCCTTAATCGTTCCTTGTTTTTCACAGATCTCCGCCTGTATTTTAATTTTTCTGTCCAGTTTCCTCTTACACTTGTTGTTCCCTTTGCCTGTCTGTTGTGTCCTTCTAGGAGGAGATGCTTTGCAGCAGCCCCTTCTCTAGCCCAGCCATTGGCACGTCCTTTATCAGGGCAGTTTTGTTTAGTTGTAGCTGCACAGGGGATATCTGTTCCCGATGTTCATTTGAACAGGAGAAATAAAGAGTAATGTTTAAGGGAATCTGAAGTTGTTCTGCTGATTTGGAAGTGGGAGCATACGGTGAAAGGTTTAGAAATAAGGATTGAAGCTCCAGCGTGCATATTAAATACAGCAGTGCATGTGCCCGTTCTCCAGCGTTGTTGAGCTTTCCTGGGATTTCCTGGCCATAGATGGCGTGGGACACAAGCCCGGTGTGCACGGTGTGTGTCCCCACACGCTCCCCAGCCTCTCCTGTGCGTGGGAGCTCCTTGCCAAGGCTGCTGCAGGGCCGGCGGTGGCACAAAGGAGGGGGATACAGACTTGGGGTTGATGCAGAGAACTGGCGGGGGGTGCCCTGGGGCCGCGGCTCGGGGGTTCACACCTGCCAGCTGCCTGGCCTGGCTTCCTGGGGCCTTCTCCTCTGCTCTCCTTCCTGGGGGGGTTCGTTTACAGGCATTTATGTTTCTGGAGGAAAACAGGCACGAGAGAATAAAATAAGAAAACAGGCTATTGGTACTTCCTCTGTGTTTCGTGCTGGGTAAGAAACCCGTAACAAAGATCGTAAGGTGCTGACATGGAGCAATTCTGGGTTTGGGCTTGTGATGGGTTTTGTTGGAAATCATAAAGAAATGGGGGTTTTTCTAGGTCATAAGTAACCACCCACCTAAAGAGGTCGGGTGGGAAGTTGTGTATGATGTAGGTATTGCTTATCTTTCAAAGTGAGAAGTATTTAAAGAATTAAAGAGGAAAAAAACCCCAGCATTATATTTAAAGTAACGAGCTTGCAACTTGAGCAAAAATGGGATAGTTCTCCAGTAATTATACTTCTTACACCCAAAACATCAGCAGTTTTGCTAATTAAAAACTAATTCTGCATATGAGTTTTGTATTTTTTTTTAAAGAGTTACAATTTAAAAATAAGCCTGTGGTTAACCTGTGCCAGTCTCAGTTTTTTCAGTTGTGAATTCAGGC
This sequence comes from Myiotriccus ornatus, assembly GCA_036023395.1. Lineage (NCBI taxonomy): Eukaryota > Metazoa > Chordata > Aves > Passeriformes > Tyrannidae > Myiotriccus > Myiotriccus ornatus. Next base: position 1,340,722 of record JAYRBT010000038.1, read on the forward strand.
AGATAAGTATTGGTGTATAATGAATGGCATATTATGTCCAAAGACATTACAAAAGCCAAGTAACAATATAATGTAAAATCTTGCTTTAAAAGAGAAGGCAGTGTAGAGTGGTACAGATCCAATATATTCAGTATATGGCCTCTTTAAGGAAAATTTCATGTGCTCTGTTGAGTGAAATCTGAATATCAAGAAACGAGTGCAAAGTAAGTTTTAATTCTTGCACTTCTCCACTAACACAATACTGAGGAGATGCTGAATGTTTTATTGCGGGAATGGTTTTACTTGCAGTTACAGGAATGATGTGGATGATCAAAATAATGGAGAGAATGTATTCTGCCATTTTGAGATAACTGATGGCTTGTTACCTTTTAACGCTGTTTTATTTCAGAATTTGATGGATCTACATGATTTGTTTCTAAAAAAACAGATAAGCAGTCATTATTTTGAGGACAATAAAAATATAGGCACTTTTGCTCTCCTGCAATTATAATTTCTATTGTCATAGAATTCTTGTGAGGGTTTTTGGTCTGTGTTTTAGCACTTTGCTCGGTAAGATTTCAGCTGTGCTCGAGGACAACTGTGCAGTAGTAAAGTGCCTCGAGGTGCAGGTTTTGTGGGTGAGCAGTTGGAGTTGTTCAGCTGTGGGAGTCAGTGAGATTCTGCAGCGGGGGAGCCCAATCTCATTAACGAGGCCTGGGCTATCGAGGCATTAGTTTGGATCGAGGTCCAGATCTCTGCAGAGTTTCCTCTCAATCTACATAACTCCTGTCCAAGTCTGCTGGGCAATTCAAAGCACGGCTTTCTTCAATAGACCCTTTCTTGTTCTTTAAAAACAGGAGGTTGTTAAATAATCTATCAATAAACTGTCAAGAAGTCAAAGTTTCCATATCTGTTTCTGCCTGAAATCTTCAGAACTTGCCACATTTTAGTTGTCAAGAAACCTCCAAAGAAGAGAGTGAGGAGTTGAGCCTGAAAGCAGGGCTAAGGCTGGGCTGTGCTGGTGTGAATTATGCAGGAGGAACATGTTCCTGCAAGGGAGTCAATATGTTTTGTGCTTCACTGAAGGGGTGATTAGATTGATGGAGTTTATTTGGGGACGATGGCGTTTGGGTTAGAAATAAATGAAGCGAGAAGCATCTATTTAGTCATTGATGATAATGTATTGCTGTTGGTCAGAAAAGGGTTGAATTTATTAGGGGGGTTGTTGTTTGTTCAGGGCTATCCTGTTTAGCTGAAAGCAGAAACAGAATTTACACTTCAGGGCCTGAAATATTTAAGTGTGAAGGAGAATGAGCAATGAATTGGCTGCAGGAAAGATCTGCAAACTGGGAGACCTTTAATGGGGGGGTTGTGGGTTGCACAATTCAAATTTTGGATATTATAGAATGATCTAATGGATTGCTTTTGTCTATGAACACAACTGTTTTGGGATTAACATTTCTGGGTTTGCCTCTTTAGTGATTGTCTCTGTTTAATGTTGTAAAGTTGAAAATTATTAATTCATCTGCTGATCATGTTTACTTTTCATATTCATCCTTTTCTTTGCTCTCCTGCAGAGGTTTCCCTGTTTGTGGTTCTGGTTTGCAACTTGTACAAAATGGTGTGAAGGTTTAAAAATCTGTATTAATTTTAATATACATTATTTTAGTCAGTGTTTCAACACTCAGATTTTCTTTTTAATAGCAGTAGGCAACGTTAAACATTCCTGCTCTGAGACCTATTGGCTTCTTCTTTTGTTATTTATGTTGCTGATGTTAGGAAGTGTTCCCTAATCCCCAGACCTCTGTTCCTAGGTAACAGTCAAAAGCTGTGCCAGCAGAAGTGGTCCTGCCAGGCCAGGCCCATGTGGTTTGGTGTTATTCACTCCATCCATATGGTCAGGGCAGGGATTGTCCCCAGAGAGGTGTTAACACTCAACAACCCAACCTCCTCCTCCTCTTTGGAGAATTGCTGGATGGCTCCTGCTGCCTGCCCATGTGTGAATCTTGATTAATTTTTCATTTTTAATGAAGTTTGATCATGTTTATTATTTCACATGATTGACTGCCTGGTACTCCTTCCATGTAATTGATAAAGCCCATATTTCTTCATCTGTCTCTTATTTCTTCAGGGCAAAGTTGTGAAATTGTGTGATGTGGTTAATATTAGATTTATTGGTCCCAATAGATGTATAAATTATCTCTTTTTTTCTCTCCACAGGAAGTTCTACAGACTTTGACCAAGTTTTGTTTCCCCTTCTATGTGGACAGGTATTGTTAGCTTTTCAAACTTTACAAGAAAATAAGCTTGTCAATAAAACCCCTGTAGAAAATAAAACAAATACCATTCATAATGCTCTGTCTGTGTGACTGGGACTTAAAGCACCCGAGTGCAAATTACAGTCCTAGAATCACTTTTTCCTGGGGATTTTATGGGCACCATCAAAAAAAGAGAAGTTTTAACAGTTGGAGTTGTTCAGTGGCAGCACTACGATAGTGTTTGGGTTTACTTCTGTCGAGAATGCTTGGGCAGCAATTGTCAGATGTGCATATTGTTATCAAAGCTTTGTGTGCTTATGTGTTTCATTTCTTCATTGCCAGAACTTGGGTGGAACAGTGAATTAAATGCTTTGCATTTAAAGGCCTCATGTTCTTGCTGGAATGCTGGTGCTTTGGGGGTGAAACTGTACAGTGAATGTCAGAAGACCTGAGAATATTTAATTGATGTAATTTAGAAAGCTCTAGAACTTCTGTAGTTTTCCTTTTACTGTGAGTTATTTTTGGTGGTTTCATGAAAAGAACAAGAACTGAAATTTTGCTCCCATCATTCTGAGCATCACTTAATTGGGCAGAATGCCTTTTCTTTGTCAGCTGACACACTGAATGGGTTGGGTTGAGCAAAGTGACCTGAACTGTGATTAAACTGTTGGAAATGTTTGTCTCATTTTAGAGTTTGGAATCACTCTTTTGCTGCTCATCTCTTTCCTATCCTAAGGGGAGGGAGCAGGGAAATACTCGTATATATTTTTCTCATGTATATGTTTCTACTAGAAATATTTATGCTTCCTGTGTGTAGATTTATTGTACCTAGGGGTTTTATTTGTTCTGTTGTTTTTGGTTTTCCTCAGCAAAATAACATTTTGAAAGATAAGAACACTGAAAACCCATATGGGGTGCAAATGAGAACATAATGAAAAGTGATTCCCATTTCTGGATCCGCTTGTTTGTCTGAGTATCACAGACTGTCACTGAAAGACTGGAAGCCAAGTCCTTTAGAGACACCCCTGTTCCTCTGCCCTTCCTCCAGCCCTGACTGCTGTCTGCCCAGCTAGAGAGGAGCTCTGTGGTGCTTCCAGCCTGGGAGGCTCCGAGTGGCCTTCTGCCCGTTTGGAAACGGAGCTGGGAATCCCAAGGGTTCATATTCAGATCTTAGGAGGAACCTGTGCCCGTTGGAAGTTTATCCTTCCCTGGCACCGAAACTTGAGCAGGACCTGTCGGGCAGATTTGGTTTCTGCAGATCACATACGTGCAAGGCTCTTCAGGTGTGCTCTGGAGGAACTCACCAGCTTGTCACAGCTGTTTGGTAAACAAGCTGCTCCCCACTGCTGATGAAACGTGTTTTTCCCCGTTCCATAATTTTAATTGTCAGCTCAAATGCTGTTTCTCACACACGCTCTCCTCTCAACCTTGTTAGAATTAAGCATATAATCCCCTTTTAAAACACCATACTAAAATCACCATAGTAACATTACATCCAAGCTTTACAGATAAAACACACCACCAGTGAGGGATTTTTGGGTATCCCCAGCAGCTCAGTGTGGTTTATGGAAGTGGTTGCTCTGCTGACATTTAGATTTCAGGAGGATGATTGTGCTTCCACTGGCTAATTCTCAGACTACTGAGATGCTTTAAACATCTGTCTTTCTGCCATCTTCATCACTGCATGTTTTTCCTTCCCTGTTTGGAATCCACTGAAGGATTTTTCTAAGCTGGACAATGACATCTTTTCCGTCTAGATCCAACTTTTAATTCAGAAAGTCTGTTTTCTTTTGTTTCCTCTGGGCACTGAGGAATCTCCCACAGAAATTGTTATTCTGAGGCCTGTGACTGTTAGTTAAATGGCCTTGAGTCTAATGGGATATTTGTTGCTGTTGGTAGGAGTGACTTGTAAAGCTGCACATGTCGGTGCAAGTCAGATTTCTCAGTTCTCAGTAAATGTAAAAAACCCTAGAACATAACCTGAAATAAATGTTAATTTCATGTCATTAGAAATATTTTGGGTCATATGAGAGAATGTGGGGTTGATTTGTACTGTGTGCACTTCATGGAAGGTGGTTGATAGTCATTTTCATTTAAAGATAAATTTAGCATTTCTAGTATCCTCCCACACTTAAAAAATGGAAAAAACCCCCAAACCACAACCCTCCCCACTCGTCCCTCATCAAACAAGGAGCATGTTTAAGGTTCTAGAGAGTGCATACTCTCAAAGTTAATGTCTCAAAAAAACTCCGCTGAAAGAGGAAATGCTGCAGGTTCAATGACTTGCTACTTGACACAGAGTTAGCTCAGCATTAATTTTCCCCTGTTGCTCTCTGTTCCAGCCATGCAGTTAACCAAGTGGGGCAGAACTTTACATTTGTGCTCACAGACATTGACAGCAAGCAGAGGTTTGGATTCTGTCGCTTGTCTTCTGGGGCCAAGAGCTGCTTCTGTATCTTAAGGTAGGTCTGTGCTTTGGCTGCTGGCTGACTCCAGGAGCAGTGTTTGGCTTTGCTGTTCCACTGCAATTATCATTTCCAGCTGTTCAAAATTGTTTTCCTATCTGGTCCTCAAAGTCACTGCTCTTCTGCACAAGTGGTGCAAAATCTCTTGCACTTGGAGTTGCTCTGTAGATAACTGTGTTTGTTTGTAGTCAACGTTCTGGAGTTGACAACGTGCAAGAGTCTCTGTGCAGTAATTTGATATGACAGAGCATGATCACAGCTGTTATCTTTAGCTGTCACAGCTGATCTTGTTAAGACATTTTGTGGACATTTGTATATGCAAGTTTTATTAACAAAGCATCTGCTGGTAACTGAGAGAATGTCACTGATGCTCTCCACAGCCCTGGAGTTGGGATGTGTGAGCTCTGCTCTGTCCCACGAAGGGGTTTGTGAAGTTTGGGATAATGAAGGCTGTCAGTGGGAGCTGGGAGCAATGCATTTCACAGAAATGGGCAGACAGGCCCTATCAGAGTAGATTTTGATGACCTCCCACAGCCGTGTAGGAATACAGCCCGTAACTTTTTATTTACATTTGCTGCAAGAAATGATTCTTGCATTCCGTCTTTTCTCTAGTAGACACCTCAGCTGGGATTAGCTCTGGCATTCCAGCAGTGTGGGCATGCCCTGCAGACAGGAAGGTGCTCCCCAGCTCCTCCTGTAGCTGCTGCCCTGCAGAGCCGGGGGCCGAGTCCCTGAGTCTCATGTGGGCAATGTTTGGTTGGCTTTTCCTGGTTGATGTCAAATGGAAGGAGAAACAGTGTTAAAAGGACAGTCTGAATGAGGGATAGTCTGAGTCCCTTCTTGCTCCCCCCTGGATCAGAGTTCTGTGCTGTCAGCCCTCTTTTGCCAGGTGAGTGCCAAGAAGAAGTGGAGTTACTCTGTTGTAGTTAAATGTCTTCTGGCTCAAGTCAGAACCACAGAAACCAGCACAGTGGATGAACTGGGACTCCTCACGTCGCTGCTATTGCCTCCTTCTCCTGTGAACTGATGAGAAAAAGAAAGCTCATCATTAATGCAAGTTTATGCAAGTTTTAGAGAATAATGAAGAGTGTAAATCAGCATTACATGAACTCACTTCTCTATTCCCAGGACTGCAGCTCCCATTATTGATGTGAATCTTCTCAATGTCCTTTATGGATTAAAGGATGGTAAATGGATGGGGAAAAACCTGCTGAAGAATGTGAGAATGATAGGAAAAGGCAGATGGGGATGAAAAGAACGTTGGTTTATTTGTTTTTAAGTTACAGATTGGATGGCAGCAAGCTTCAAGTATTCTTTGCGCTGAGGAATTCTTTTCACTCAGTGCTTTAACAAGTTTCTGCAGAGCTCTGGAAGCAAAGTTGAGAGCTGACACAGTGCTGGAAGGCCACAAGTCAGGGTCTGGACTGAGCTCTGAAGTGACCCAGAGCTTTTTGCGGTCTGCTGTAAATCGGCCTCCTCCTCCTCGCTTTCCTCGCCCTCCCGGCTCGTGTGGCGGGGAAGCCGCGGGGCCCGAGCTGGTCCTGAGCGGCTGCGCTGCGCGCCGCGGCCGCCAGAGGGCGCGGGACGGCCGGGGGCTCCGGTGAGACAGGTGAGGCAGGTGAGACACAGGTGAGACACCGGTGAGACAGGTGAGACACAGGTGCGACACAGGTGAGATACAGGTGAGATACAGGTGAGACACAGGTGCGACACAGGTGAGATACAGGTGAGATACAGGTGAGATACAGGTGAGACACAGGTGAGATACAGGTGAGATACAGGTGAGATACAGGTGAGACACAGGTGAGACACAGGTGAGATACAGGTGAGACACAGGTGAGATACAGGTGAGATACAGGTGA